>OMLP01045305.1:0-26653 GCA_900302685.1 Spondyliosoma cantharus
GTTTCTACGGCTGGCATCCGCAGGACATCGCACCAGTGCCGCAAGCGCTACAACGACGTCAGAAGACGGGGGAAGTCCAAGCTTGCTGGCAACAATCGGACACGCCGTATAACTTTTTAATCATTATTGACATGAGATAAATGTAACACAGCCATACAATAAATCAAAACAATGTAACGCAGCTTCGCAGGAAGAAGACCCTGGCCTCGGGAGCAGTGCGCACGGGCCAGCTGAGGAGGGAACAGCGCAAACACCAAGGTGTAGAGGATCCAGACCCACTACACGCCGTGGCAGCAATGTCTCTCAGACCGGAGGACCAACCGTTCCTGCAGCTCCAGCAAACCGGGTTTAACATGCTGGAGCGGGAGCTGTCCGGGATGCGGCAAGGTTTTAATACCCGTCTTGACCGGGTGGCGATGTTGCTGCGGCCTCTCTTGTGCATCGCCTCAAGTCTGGAGAGGATTGCTGCAGCCATGGAGCGTGGGCCTCCAAACGCACCACCTGCTCCTGTTGTGCCCCTTCCTCCTACCCCCACTCCATCGCCGTCCACCCGCTCCACTAGGAGCACATCGCGCATTGCCACCCCCGGACCCTCATGGCTACGCCGGGCACGTCACATGTCTATCAGAGGGGAAAATAATTAGTTCTTCTGTTTAAATCTTTTCAACTTTTCATTTTCCGTTTGTATTTTAAAAAAAATATTTTTTGTTCATTTACGAACAGCTTGCTATTGATTTTTCTGTTTGACAAAATGTAAATAAAGAAATGTCACAAAGACATACTTTCCGATGTTTTGGGCTCACTCTCACTGAATCACGAGGTCATGAATGCATGGTGATATTTTTGCTACATTATGGCCAAGCATGCGCCCTTAAAATAGCATCTGAATAAGCGCCACTGACTTTAGACTAGGTTTTTCCTGGTCTGTTGCGGAAGTGTTTTCTGAAACAGCAAAATAGCACCAGGGAACATTTGCGCCGGAACACGCCTCCTCTTTTCCCCGGGAGCGCAAAGTCATTCCCTAATTTAAGCACCTGCGTCTGTGGAGGGAAAATTCCAATGTGCGCCGAATGCAAAATAGGAATTATACAAGCGCCAGCGTACAAAGTCAATTGCGCTTAGTGCAAGATAGAGCCCGAAGAGTGTTTCAGACAGTGGAGGGAATACATACTGTACCCTGGATTTTTATTTGATTTATTTTTTTTCAAAGAAACATTTTCTTTGTTTTTTTTTTGTTGTTTTTCTTTTTTGTTTTTTTAACTAGTAATCAAACCCAGAAGGTTTCCTGTCCATCCAATGCGTTGAAGTGTTCCAGCTGTGAGTTATGTAACATTGTCTATTGGTAAAATAAATGGGACTTTTGCTACCTCCAGAACCAGGGGAGCCTGAAAGAGCTCAAACCACTCTACAAACTATTCATCAGCTTACATGTTGAAGTGCAAAATAGTCTCACCCTGCACAAAGAATGGATCAATTTTATCGATGGATCACATTTAAATGGATTTATTTCCCTGAGATTTCTTCTCTTTTTTTTTTTTGCCATTTTAAAGGCTGTGGCCGACGGGCATTCATTCTCTTTGTCTTTTGTACAACAAACATTCGTGGGGACAGATTAAGATGTGAGTGATATAATCTTTGTTTGTTTAGAAAAAGCAACGAGTGGAACATGAATACACCATTTAGCAGCTATCTTCCAACTTGTCTCGAGGCCGCTGAAAAGGCTTACATAATCCTTTTGTCTGGGCCTGATTTTGGAGCTTTAGCTGTTTTGGGTTTTCCAACACTTCAAATGTCAATGTCACATGTTGAAAGTGCTAAGATCAAATTCTTACATCACAACCTTTAATCAACCACAGGAATTTGTCCTCTTCCTCTCTTTTCTCTGGTGCCGTTTCCTCAGAATACAAGCCTACTCTTGTTTGGATTGTCATCTCTTTTTGTCCTATCTCCATTTTCTGAATTGCTGTGTTAGTAGTTATCTCATAATGCCACTGTGACCTTCAGTGGCAGGAGAGTGACCACATGGCCCTGTCCAAAGTCTGGTCTTGGTTCCCATTTGTTTTGGACACAGTTGACTGATGTGTTGTTTCCGTGGCAACCCATTAATTCATCAGTTTCACATTCCCCAGTGGCAGTGAAATGGTCAGATTCAATTAGAGGCTTTCTGGGAAACATCAGCGGAGACAGCAAGCTTTGGTAAAATATTATGAAAAGTTGTAATGAGATTACTGTGATTAATGGGAACTAATTGGGCTCTGTTGCCATTGTTTGGATTAGGGGTTAATTCGTCATGATACGCTGACTTCTTGATGTGTGCTTTACTTGGTCAGTGGGCTTATGTGTCAAGACCCAGACGTGAGAATGGAGGCTTTATGAGCAGGGCTGGGAGGGTTACTTTGAAAATGTATTTTGATACAATTATTTATTATCTGTTAAAATATGTTATTAGTGACCTGATACAAGTATCATAATATTAAAGTAATGTGATTTAATTACTTTTTTGTTACTTTTGGATTACCTCAATACCAAACACGAACCGTTCATATGCAGATAAAGACCCTAAGATTACGATATGTCATCTTATTCTCCGGAACTTTGGCAGAATACAGTTAGCTTTTTTTATTCCTCTGTAATGTAATCTTATAATCGAACTACAAGACTTTCTCTTCACCGATCAATAAACTGTAGCTACCCTTAGTTAGTTAGCTCAGTTAGCCGTGCAGCTAGCGGCCCAGAGTGCTAGCTTGGGGACCAGGGGAGTGTTAGTCCTCATACCTCTAGGACAGGAGCTTTAGACCTGGACATGCATTTTTTAATGTTTTCAACTAGAATTCTTACATATAGGTACTTTCATTTCATATTCATTTATTTCAGTTATTTCATTCTTTAATTTCCAGAGCCAGTTTTGCAAAATAAATAATACACTGTAACCCAAATGTTTCCATGGTTGATGAAGGAGCAGATAGAACGAAAAGAACTTCCCCACTTTGGAAATGCCCTGTTAAACCTACTTGCAATGAGAAAATTATATCAGTCATGTTGTTTTTATCCATAGGTACTGAAGAATTGGAAGCTACTTTATGAAAAGGGAATAACATGGGGCTTTTGGATTCTTCTGTAGGGCATCCAAGCTCTACCAGCAGCTTTTCTTGGCTGTCTTTTTCCCTCCTGATGGGGTCTGGAAAACATATATCCATGTGAGGGGCTCCAGTGGATGCTGCTGCTTCATTGCTGTGGCGCAGCAGGCAGCGCACCCCTGTATTATGCCTCCCAATGGGAGCACCACCGGAAAGTGTCAGTCACCAGACTTTTGGCATGTGCAACGTGAGGGAAGCAAAACACTTAGCTTCTGTTTCTTCACTTTCCCTGACACAGCACATTGCCGTGGGCACATGGCCACTGCACAGAACCTCTGGTGGGGTGGAAGACGCGATGCAGGGGGCAGGGAATTGGTAGCTGGACGTGGAAAAACTGCTCTGTGTCACGTCGTATTGAGAGTCTCATCTGTCAGCAGCTTACATCTCTTCTCAGCAAATACTCTCACAACATCCTCACAACATTGGCACCATTGAATGTCAATTAAAGTGCTTCCTTGAGCCGCACAGAGCTTGGTACAGCATACCTCCGGAGCGGTGATGTTGATTCTGGTGTATAGTGTGGAAAACCTCTGAGCCCTTTTCATGTGAGTATCAAAATCAAACAGACATTTCAGAGGAAATATTCCCTAATATAAGTGACACAGGGGTTGAGATGTTTCCTGGCACACTTCTGGTCCAATCAGTGCTGTCGGAGTAAAGTTGTCATGGGGGAAAAAAAGGGCTTCAGTGCAGGAGTGCAGCGTGGGGCAATCTCTGACTGATCCACCAGTTCAACTTCATCAGCATGGAGAGGAGTTCGATGAAAGAGGGTTTGACCTCTCTGCTGATTTGGAACATGGCTTCTCTTCTTCCATCTAGGATCATCTGTTGAATAAATTTCACTTTTTGGACAGGATTTTGAGTCCATGAAGCTGCACCAAGGACCTGCGCTACAGTTTAGAATAAAGCTCTGTCAGAGAAGGCCTTTAGTGAGACAGAAAACATTATATATTTGCTAACAGTGATCTGGCATGAGCCATAAACCAAAGCGGTCCAGTAAATCAAACTGTAGCGAGTCTAATAAGCCCTAATAATCACGTGGAATAAGCCTTTAAAACCGGCATGATGTCAGGGGGCAAATGCAGGAATGTGTCCGAACATGTGTTTTTGTTTAGTAGCTCTGTTACCTTTCATAAAGGAAGACAGGGATTATGCTGATTCCTGTTCTGCTCCACAGATTCATCCAATGTCAGCCTGAATCAAGATGGAATGGAACAAATGCACATGCAACTCATGTTTGTTATTGTTCCTCGATTGGAAAAAAAGTTGCATGCAGCTGTCAGGTGAGCGGTCGTGGTGTTTCTCCACGTGCAAAACAAATCACACGATTCAAGATTCAAAAAGTCTCTATTAACGGAGGGGGTGAGATGTGCCTTTGAGGATTTTGTGGACCCGTCTATTTATTGCTTTTGCATCATGTTCTGAGAGCTCAGTCTGTTTTCACCCTGTGACTTAAGATCCCTTGCTGACTACTCTGGAGAGTCAGGCTTGACCTCTCACATACAAGCGATCAAACCAGGACACAGTAATGAAGATTAATACAGTCTCAATCAGAGCTGTGAACTGCTCAGAAACTGCTCACTATGTCCTTCTTGATATCGAACGCAGCGGAAAAAAAGCCTCTGGGCCTTTTTTTAATCTCGGTATCTGATATTGTTGGCGTGTCTACATAGAGTATTTAATTGCCTGTATGACCTCAGTGCTAGAAAGTTGAGATCTTCAATCAGTTGTCATAAGAAAAATAATTGTGTGATCATTTTCCAGGGTTTCTGCAGGCCCTTAATGATTAAAATACAATTTTGACAGCTCTCAAAATTGATTGGATTATGAAATTAACATTACTTTAATGCAGTCGCACTAACGTCAAACTCGCTTTCAAATGTGGTTTTTGAAGCAATCTGATCACCCTGAGATAAAACTGCAAAAGGAAACCAATACGGAACAAATAACCACAAGTCTATCGGAGCACACCTCGCTTGTCTGTTGCAATGAATTGTGCGATCATATCTTATCAAAAGAAGATGTACTGCGTTACCCGTACTTCATTTTATAAGGGTAAATGCACCGTCTAAAAGAAAATGTTCAAATAAGGGGATAAAAGCATTGAGGCCGCATCGGAAATGAGTGAAGTCAGTGCAAAAAGCCAGCAGCTAAAGCCTCTCATAACACAATATTGTCTTGTATTCACATCTGGAGCATCACCAAAGTCCATTCCCAGCTCAACCCATTCTGCACTAACAACCTTAAATCCTGCAACTCTGTAAAGTGACCTGGAGGCAGGGAGTTAGGGTTTGGGTTTTTGTTTGTGCCAATATTGATGGGAGTAACTGCTAACTGCTGTTAACTGAATCCTAGTTGCCTTGGACCACCAGGGCTACCTGGTGAGCATGCTAACTTCACTAGATATCTCTGCAACACAATACAGCCAGTAGACGTCTTTGACATGACATCAAGACAAATATGTTTGTCAAAGGGCAGAAGTGACTGTTTTCTGTATTTTATATTGTTGCGTGCTGTGTTATTATTTGCATGGTTTTATTATTAATTGGTTTGTCTGCACTGGTCACTGCTTGACGTCTGCACTCCCCTTACCTCACTTGACTGCTTGATAACCTGCACCTGGAGACCTGCTTGATTTTGTTAGAGGCGCTGGCATCCACCAATTGGGCGTCTGTGAATGGCACGAGGGACCAGTGGCGCGGTTCGAGGGGTGGGACCAACCACCTGGCCAAAAGGTTAAAGATGAGGAGACTGGCACAGAACAGCAAAGAAGAAAAAAAGAGGGGAAAGAAGGCAGAGGCTTATGGTGGTGTTCCAGGTGTGGAGAGCCAAATAAACTCCATCATCTCCATTTAACTGTACACATTCAACAATTGTAAAATAACTCTGGCTCTTTGGTCACCTCAGTATTGCTCTCCACCCGATTAAAAAAAACCTGGTTGAAATCTTTATAAACCCTGATGTCTATTTTTAGATTAAAAACAATTGTAATGGTTACATATTGTACAGAAGCAACTTTCTGTATATCTAAAGTAATCTTATTCAGCTGCAACATCACTGCAGTGATAGCATTTTTCCTAATTTGGTCAATAAGCCCCCTATTATCTTTTGTGGGGAAAGCCTTTTCGTGCAGACGCCCAGCCCCCACCTCACTTCAAAACAGCCACACAAAAAACATGAAGTCTCCATTTGGTCCCCTGAGACATATGCTGAGCATGCTTCAGCTTTACCGTAAATGCTCGGACATGACAGCAAGAGTTATAACTCCACCAGTGGAGGGAACCTCCGATTTTGCGGGGGTATGGAAAGATCTGAACGAGTGGGAAGGGGGGAAAGGGGTTCCCGGTACTATTAAAGGGAGATGACTCGATATATCATCCGCCTTTTCTTGGAAATCTTTTTTTTTTCTGTGAGAGAGGAAAGAAGCCCCCCGAATTCCTCAGATTCCAGCTTTTTCGAGTAACTCTAGTCGGGTGTTCAGCATGTTCTTCTATTTTCGTCTCTTTTTATAGCACACATTGGTGTCAAGTCCCTGGAAGGTATTTATTGACTGATAATCTGGGAAATTAGGCACACGTTGCAAACACATGAAGTCAGAATGTATCATCTCTACACTCTGGCTCTCTATGTAAATGTTTTTTTTTGTTATTAATCACCTTAAAAATAAATGCTTTGTAGTTGTGATTAAGCAGTGCCTTAAAATAAAATGATCCCTAAAGCATTGCAATCAGCCTGTAAGTGTGTGGTGTTGACGTGTCCAATCTGACCTGTACCAATAAAAGAGAGAGAATATCTTTTATTTGCAACAAAAAAAACCCAAACATATTAAGCTGTGTTATTTAGTAAATGACGTAAATCATTTACAGCTGAGAGCGGTCCAGTGAACATCTGCCTTCGCTGGCGTGTCCCATATTACGAATGACTGGAAGTGATGCGTACGCCCTCCTCTGAGACCCGCAACAACTGCTGGACTTTGGAATTAATCTGTTTTCACAACATGCTTGTTGCCCAGATTGCAGCCAGTGCACGAGTCATCAACAACTAATGCCTACGATTCGACTCACAATGTACTTTTATGGACGTGGCGTTCGGAACATCGGTCCGATGAGACGCTTCGTCGGGAAAAGTAATACAAAACTCACGTCACAGGTAGCACCTGTCGTCTGTGTTGGGAATCTCGGAAAATATTTACCCTGCTAAGTGGATTTATTGCATGCCAGGATTTCAAATAAAACCATGATAAATATTTTGGCAGCGTCGGCCACCATGGCGCCCAAGGAAAATCTCTTCAACGACCTCAAAGAAATCCCTTTTTATATTCTCCGGATGTGTCTGAAACTTTGTTTAAAGTGCACGTGAAGATGTACGACCTGCTACACCTTATTTTTCATTCTAACTTGACTGATTACCCAATGGTCATGCTCAGCTCTATATTTATGGCACTGCTGTATTTTAAACACCGTGTGTTGGTCCACTGATGTTGAGCCACAAGAAAAATAATCAGACGTGGTCTGTTTTAGTGCCCTCCAGAGCAACCAAGACAACACGAGGCTGAGCTCGTGCCCCGGCCTGCTGCTGAACAGGACTCATGCTTGGCTGAGTTATTGTAGGTGAGCTGTTCAGCAGTTGTACCTGGCATTACGATAAATCTCCCACATATTGACTTGGGCTTTCATAACAATGCTGTAATGTTGGTTGTTACAATGTGAGAGGTGTAAGGCCGGTCATTTACAGCATATATTTAATCCGTCTGGCTCAGCAACCATTGTGCTGTGCTGCAAAGTATTTCTCTCTCATCACGTTTTTACAGTAAAACAAGATAAATCACGCCCGTCTTTCAGTCCCAAACTAAAATTACTGAAATTATACCTCTCAGAGAGCCATAATAAGTCATCTTAATGTATATGTTACGCCTGTGGATGAGAACCTTCAGCTCTCAACGACCCCCTGCAGCTGCAGCTGCAGGAAGAACACTCAGGGAGGTGCACTGATAGATTTTCAAGATGTGGGGACTACAAACGGTAGTCAGCACTCCCTGAAAGTACTCTCCAAGCTGTTTGAGGCCCTCGCAGGCCGAATGGTAACAGATTCAATTGGGGGAGAAAAAAAAGCCAAGACAATATCTGTGTTTGGGTACATTCTTAGGCAGCATTCCCAGACACCGACAGTGGGGCTCCGAGGCTGTGCTGGCTTTGCCAAGTTTATTCAGAATACAGGGACAACTGAAGGATTGTCCAAGTAGGTGATTGATGGAAAGGATGAGTGGTAAATGGAATAGATGAGAGAAAGTAAGAAAGTTTTTCTGATGAAGAACTCATGTCATGCACAACTCCAGTGAAGGTGCCGAGAGTAATCCGTGTGTGTGTGTGTGTGTGTGTGTGTGTGTGTGTGTGTGTGATGCCAAATGGCAGAAGAAAGCTTATTGACTTAAAAATCACTGTCTTCTGATTACTTTCCTGTGAGACTTGGCAGATATTTTGCTGCTGACTGGAAGAAGCAACACAAGCCGCAGTAAATTAAAAAAGGTCTTTATCAAGCACAAAGAAGATAATAAAAGTAACCGCTGCCATTAATTCGCTTCTTCATTGTGACCTTGACAGACTCTGTTGATTAGTTTCCAGGAGAAGAGCGGTGGAATGGCTTTAGATGGCACGCTATCCAGAACTGCAGAGGACACCTACTCTACATAGCCAACTGTTTTGAGTCAGCAGTAGATACTACATGGGAAATTTACGGACCTTTAAAAGTAAAGTCAATTAGGAAAAAACCTCCAGGGAAAAAGAAAGGGAGTGCATGCAATCAATATTCACATGTGAATGTATGGACAGGGATGTGTAAACAAACAAGAAAGGTTAGCGTTATGTCTACATGTGAGGGAATACATATATTTCCCGGGGGGTTTTTAAGTTGTTCACATCAGTTCAGGAGAGACAAACTTGATCATGTGCCGCCTGCGCTGGGAATTCCAGGACAACTCGTGCAGAAGTGCATAACCTATAGCTCAAGGCAAACCTGTGCAATAAAGCTACTGGAAGACATTAGCATCCCACCTGGTTCTTCTCAGCAAAAACATCTGCAAGAATGTAAAGAATCCCAAAGATAGGGCTGCTTTTGCTCCGATTTTGTGTCTTAAAAAAGATTTTAATCAGTAGCTAGGCTACACAAAGGGTGTTTACCTGCAGCGTGACTCATGCAGAGCACCCCCAGAAACAGGCAATAGTTTTACTTATTCAGGTCAAAAATGAATATGCTTTCAAGCTGTACTGGCTCTCTAGCTTCTTGTCTGTTATCTCCAAAGTAGGTCAGACATGTGCCATGGATCAAAGGAACATGAGTGACACATTTACTTGCAGAGGTCCCCCAGTGAGCTGAGGTGGGGGAGTAGAGTCATGTCCCGAACCTGCCCCTCATCTCTGATCTTCTCGCCGAAAAATGACAAAGAACGTTAATCTGATATATGAACAGCGATGTTCTCCGAGCATGTTCTCCGCTTGATTTCCACGCCCTGAGCACACGTGTCAGGGATGAAAAGTGCAAGTTAGTGCCCAGGAATGTATATACAGATACTCCACATACCATTAAGTTGTTTATTTCTTTCCCACAGAAGAACATTGTATGCCAAAGATACATGAGATACATTCAAAGCTGCACTGATTGATATCGATGCGTGTGTTAACAATAACAAAATACCTACAAATATCTACAAGAGGTGACTTTGCGATGATGACCTTCCTTCAGATCCCTTCAGCGCTACACTTTGGTTTTACGGTCTGCAAATGTTACTGTTTTGATTAATTCCCACCACTTTCAGCACCATTCCTAGCAACAGTAGGATACTGTAGGATACAGTAGGAGGAAATGTTCTTATTCCCACACTATGCCATTTGCCCAGCACCAAAAAAACTAGCATGTGTAGAAAGTGAAGCAGCAACTATTTGTGATGTCACAAATCATGCTCATAGGCCCGCCTCTTGAAATGAAATTTAACTTTGAACAATGAACACAAACACTGCCATCCTGTGTGGCTGCATACACAAACAAGAAGATAATTCATAAGATAATGATAATGATAATGACATTTGTGACTGGAGGGGGACTTTACGTTCTGTTTCCTCTGGAGAGTTTCCTCTGTCCTGTCAAGTTTATCACTATAATTTTAGTTTTACTAATTAGATATGCCAGAATATTTGCTGCTGTGACATTACTGCTTGCATTGAAATGTTTATAATGGCTGACAGCAGCCTCTCTAATCATTAAATCAGAGTGTATGCGCACTGTTAACCCACCTGTGTAGGCGCATCTTGAAGTCTGAATAATGTGCCCTTGAAATAGCAGGAATTATACTGCACCTTTGACTTTAGACCAGATTTTTGTTGGTCTATGGCGCAGTCACTTCAAGATAGTGATGCGTCATCAGTGCGCCTGAACAGGCCCCATTTTAAGACCTACAGGGCCAGGGGCGCACAGGTAGGCACAAGTACATTTGCTGATTAATGAAGATAGCATCGGACGCAAATCAGCAATGACACCTTGCACAATGTTTGCTGCACCCATCCAATGGAAATGATCTAGATGTCGACATTGGGATCTTCTCTCCACTACAATTCAAAAAGTTTGCCTGCACTGCATGACTTTTCACTGACACAATTTTTTCCGTGGCATTGAAGAAAACTGCGTGTTGTCTATGTTTATGTTATGTCTGTTTTTCTTTTGCATATAAGAAACGGATCAAAGGTCTCGTGTAAGCCCAGTGCGCCTGTAAAGAGCCGGACAAAAAGCATTGGAGGTGTTTCAAGTTACAGCGTGGCAGGACGGAGCAGCACGGCTCCCTGTGGGCTTGTATCTAACTCCATTAAGTTATTTTGACAGAATCAGACCATGTGCATCATCACAGACCTATGATGTCATGGGAAAGATGCAAAGTGGCATACTGTGACAAGGCTGTGTTTTAAATGGCTGTTTAGTGTCTGAAGAGGTGGAAGCTTGGCTTTACCTGGCTGCCACTGCTGAAGGTTGTTTCACTATGAGTTTAATATCCTTCAGGGCCGGCACGGCGAGAGCACACTTCCTAAAGTCGGTGTGGAATTTTAATAGAAGGCCAAGAAAAGCAGGGTCGCGTAGCAAACTGGGCTTTAAGTGTGTGTGTGGGAGGATGAAATAGTGCCATTAATTTTTAGTTTGTTCTCCACAGCCCAATGCACAATATCATCAGTGAGCTATTTTCTTTATAAAGCTACTATTTCCTACTGAGGAATTGTGGGAGAGACGGGCTCCAGTGGTGCTCTGTTAGAAGGGTTTGCCTGGGAACTTTTCTCTCTAACATCACCACAGTGTCAATGAACCCAGTTTCATGGTAGGCGGGTTTGGATTACACTTAATTCAGCTGAAATCCTCTCGCCGTCAAACTCCCAAAAAGAGAATAAAAAGTAACCATAATTTTCTGTGAAATCTTGTGTTTTGCAATATGACAGGATGTCCTCCAAAGAGCTGATGATTGATGGTTCCAGCTGAAACAATCTCAGCATGATGTAAACATGATGACTTACAACTCAATATTTCCATTTTTGCATCAGACAGTGACATTTGACAGTGAATTAAATGAAGCACCAACAGCTGCTTGTGATTGTTCGCGTCTCTCCCTGATGAAAGACGAAGTGAGGCTTTGAAATCTTTCCGAGAGAAAACGTTCTCGACTCGTTATGGTGGATTTTGGAAAATTCTTCTGCATATTGCACATTTATGGACGTATAAAGTATGGTTTCCAGGTGTAAAGGGTGTTTGGACCTGCATTCTTTCGAGGCTAAATGGCCAGCAGGGTGCGACTCCACTGATTTCAAAAATCAAAAAAGTCTATTTGTATGTAAGCTTATGAGAAAATGACCCTTCATCTCTTTTGATTTATTACCTCTGTACATAGTTTCTTCATGAATTTTAAAGTCTTCTTCAATAGAGCATGATGTTCATGTTGTATATAATATTCCCATTTAGCATCAAATAGAAAATAAATCAGGGTATACTTAGATTAGGGCGTGGCAAGTCGCTTCCGTGACCCAGCTCCATCGTCTTAAAATGTGGTCACTTCTGTCTCAAATAACTGAGAGGGCTCTTACGCCAAACTTTAAAAAGGTAGCCCACAAATGCTGACGTCACAGTGGGTTTACACTTGGAGGAGACCAAAGCAGAGCTCAAAGGACAGTATATATTGTACTTTTTGCATTTGTCAGGTGTTCAGACACACAAGTCCAAATCATGCTATGGCTAATGTTAGCCTAATTCATGTCAGCTGGATGTGTGTTTTATTAAAAAAAAAAAGAATGGATGTACTTTATGAGCTAGTAAGAGCCCTTTAAGTCTTCTTAAATAATCACTAACAACACAGCTGCTGCAAGTTTTCACTCAAAGCTCTAATATTTCGTCTGTCTGACCTATCTGTTGTCTTACAATGGACCTTGAAAATTAAGTCAGAAGAGTGTTTGTTGAACGATTTTCATGCACTATCCAAAAAGCCATTATCCACTTGTGTGGTCATCAGGAGCTCCAGTGTGCCGAGCCTCGGTTCTTTCACAAACAAAGCACACTCGTGCCTCTTTCAAAAGGCCTTTAACATTCCTGCATACAGTTTTCTTCCTACCGCTGAGTGACGTGTGGTCTGTCAGCTCATTAGTCAAAGGTGTGCGTTTAGCGGGAGGAAAAAAAGGCACAGAAGAGCGGCGGGGTGTTTACCGCCATCATTCACTCTCTCAACCTAAAGCCCTCCGTGCTTGTACAACTGGCATGCGAGGAGCGCCACGGATGACTTGGTGTCAGTCAGTAAACAGTGAGAGAGGAGCCGCTTTCAGAGCGTCCGTCCAACATAATCAGACCCTGACATCACTTGCCGGAATCAAGCGGACTCACTGCAACCGATTAATCATTTTCTCCACGCATATATCCAAGGATGAGCTCGCTAGCTGCCAACTCCAGAAGATCCAATCCTTCTCTGGTTCTTTGCAGTGGTGGCGTTTGGCACAACAGTCTCCCTGAAACTTAAATCCATTTGTTTTTTTGCATATGTGGCTAAACGTAAACATCAAACATGATTGATAGATGGACAAGTGCAAAACATTGGAAAACAAGATTGTATTCTACAGACAGAGCAGGTTCCCGTAATGCTATTTCACAGAACATCATTTTCACCAAGTTGCCGTGTGCCAGCTCCAAAGCCACCGGTAATATCCATATTTCCCTCTTTTATCCCGCGGAGGCCAAGCGTGGATTACGATCAATGATTTACAACAGCCAATGAGGTCCAAGTCATTTTAGTGTTCTGGCATGTGTCGCAGACGAAACAGCTGAATGAATTAAAAAAAAAATGAGTTTAGCTCTGGCAACACACTACTGCCCCCAATTCCTTTATTAAACGACATCTTTTGATTCCCAGACTTCCTTGGATGAACATACAGCCTCTCGAGATAAGATGATCGGTCACTGTTACTAAGATATGCAGCGTACAAAGTTCGATATAGACCGGATCAGACAGGACTCGAGGGATGCTGGAAAAACAATTGCTCCTGAATTTAAAAAAAAATGACCAGTGGTCAATGATCAACCTGCTGGAGACCACACTTTCTAATAGTTCATCACTGACTCATGTTGTTCTCTGTGTGACTAGTACCCTTATGGGCCTCTTACTCACTTTCATGCTGATAAAACATGATTTACACACTCTTGCTGCCTCGGGGCATGTTTTGTGACAGATAAAGGGAAGAATGATGCGTTCAAGCAAGGCCAAATAAAAGTTGTTAATACACGCAAGTCATTCAAACATGCCTTTCTTTGTAAACGTTATTCTGCTGAAGCTACAGCTGCAGGGGACAGTGGAACGTCTCCAGATTAAAGGGGGGGGCACAGGCTTGAAATGATTGATTACTTAGTCACTGCGTACGATAGTGAATTTCAAGAAAAAGTCTTAACCTGTGGGGGCGATTCTCTGCGTCATTCCTTACCTGATAGTAATCCCGTAAGCTGCCCATCCTCAAATGTTGTTCCGGCTCCAGGGTGCTGTTCCCATGCAGTCGTAAACACAGAAGTGGTGCAGCTGTGAGGATGGAAAAAACCCACAGCGATTGGCTTGATTTGCTCAAGGTAAATAAAAAAGGCACGTTTTCAATATACCACAAAACAGCACAGATGTATCATTTAGACTTAGACATATTCGGCAGATGTCTTATCACCTTAGGATTGTCTCTCATGTAGCTGGTTTTAACCAGCTGAAGCCCGAGGTAAAGTAAAGTAGCAATGGTAAATCCAGTGCAGTAGTACCATTTAATGTCATTAGTCATCCCTTCACAAATGCTTTTGTTTATCATCTGTGCTACCATGGAGTTCTTCATCCACTGATATTCTGACAGCCTGTGTCAGTCCTTTGGATTTGGTCGACTGTTTTGACTGCATAGCTACACGCTGGCAGTTTTAAGCCTCTTGACAACTCTTTTCATAACAGAAACAGTGCCAGAGTACATTCAAGATCAACCCAAGATATGGTTCTTGGAGTTAATACAGTTTGTAATAATGGTTTGTTATAAGCTACTTTCACAGTCGATCGTGCGTCTTTTTTTTCTAATAATGGAGTCGGAACTACTCCTTTAAGCACAGTCCATGCAAGCTCCAGTACTATGATATCTGTCTGACAGCCATGGTAGCTATTGTTACTCGTGCTAACCCTATTAGAAGATTTGGATAGACTCGTACTGGGTTTTGCTTTTGTGTACTGGCTTGCCCATAATGCCATGTTATACCAATGCTGCAAAACAAAGTTGCCGAACAGAAAAAACATTTGTATGGTTGCTAGCAATT
This sequence comes from Spondyliosoma cantharus, assembly GCA_900302685.1. Taxonomy (NCBI): domain Eukaryota; kingdom Metazoa; phylum Chordata; class Actinopteri; order Spariformes; family Sparidae; genus Spondyliosoma; species Spondyliosoma cantharus. The sequence continues at coordinate 14,973 of OMLP01045305.1, forward strand.
ATTATATTCTGGGGAAATGCTTATTCCAGTAAGGTACAAAAACTGGCCTGTGAAAGTGGTAAATATTTTCTGTTAGTATCGGGTGTTTCATCCAGAGCTCACGAAGAAAACAGCGGAGACATTTTGCAATTACTGTAAACATAAATGAACTTTCCGCTCAACACAAGCTCCCCCATTTCTTATTGTAAATAAGCCCTGACACACTCTGAGTAAACACTTGCTGACTATCTATCTATGAGCTGTCTCTGCTGTACTTTTGGCACACTTTAGCGGGTTGGCAAGTCTCTTCACCTTCCCAACACTGTCCTGTCAGTTACACCTCCCACGCTCACGGTCACGCCCACAACGATGTGTCCAGTCACACCTGCCTATGATATCGCCAAAAGACGTTCCCATGAAACCAGGCTCTTATCCCACCTTCATTCCATTTCACAGCCCTGAAGCCATTTTCCATCCCAATGACGGCCTGACCGCCGAAGCATCGCTGCCTTATCGCTTCCTGATGGCTTTGGTTTCATCGAGGGGAAAACTACATGTTGTAAATTCTGTATTGTCACAGACATCATAAACTAAATCCAAGTTCATGTTGGACGTGTAGACCGGCTGAAGAGCAGGTATACAGGTGTCGTGTTTCATCACAATCAGAGGTCCATATATCAAACCTATTTTTAGACAGTCCTGCTATTTCAGAGCATAAGTCATCACAGCATGTAGGCGTCCATGTTTCTTTTCCGGAGGGCTTTCTTCTCCTTCACACACTCGCTCTCCTTCCCCAACTTTCCTCTGTATTTACGAGTCTGCATGCTGGCCTGATTAACAGTTTGAAAAACACTGAATTTCAGCGGTCAGAGGTAACGCAAAACAAGTTGTCCTTGCGGATTCTGTCTCGTTTTGATGGAAGCAAAGAAAAAAACGAGAGAAAAGCGGTTCATGAGTTAAATACTCGGCCATTAACCTCAACCTTCATCGGCATGCTGATGTTGTGATTCAGAAGGAATCTGTGCAGTTCGTAGGAATTTCAAACTGCTAAAAACACTGGTACTGATCAAATGGTTTGGAGTACTACACTTAACCTCCTTTCTTCTGGATAGTTTACAGTTATCTAGTATTTCTATTATCTCCCACTTTATACTCTGACTCCACCACATTTCAAGGAAAAATATTGAATGTTTCAGTTAAGCCATTTCATGAGCTGTTTAACTTTAAAGATTAAGATTAAAAACTATAAATCAGAAAAACATATGATAAGCTTTAAAATACACGCTGTTAAAGATTAAACTAGTGCTAAATATTTTTAGGTTGTGTCTCCTTACAAAAATCAGTCAGTGGGGGTTCCTTGTTCAGTTCAGTTACATCAAGGAGACATGTCCCCGCTACACTTTTCAGAGGGTTTCATTTAATTAAATGTTTGAGGCCCAAAGAGGTAAACTTCTGGGTAAATCTGATATTTAATTCAAAAAGTCCCAAAAACAAATAGTTTTTAGCAGCAGAAAATAATTATCCTCTTTCCTCCCAACATCCAAGTTTTATTATAAAGTTCTTAAAAAAATAAGACCACCATGACCAGCTACAAACAGTCAAATGATGCAAACAGACTGATGCGTCAACAATCTTAAAATGTAATATGAAATAATAAATCAGTGCCTTCGCCCAGAGAGATAACTGGGATTGGCTCCAGTAACCCCCGTGACCCCTTGAAAAAGGGGATAAAGTGGCAACATCCCTGCGACCCTCACAGATAAGTGGTAGATAATGAGATGAGATCAGATAATAAATCAGGCACAGGAGCTATTTTTCTGTGAGTACTCACTCTTTTTTTTTATGTTTTACAGAAAAATACTACTGAATGTGGGATTTCTATTTTTGAATAAAGGGTTATACCTCTACCACCACTGGAAATAGCATTTAATAGCATATTCAATTATTTATTGAGCCATTTATCTATTTCTTTATTTAAGTTTGATTTGGGCCCTGGAGAAACAAATCTCTCTAAACCAATAAGATATGGCAGAATTTGAATCAACTCTACAAACCATTTAAACAAAACCAAATCATTTCTCAGAAAGGCACCTTGTTCATGCATTTCCTCATTCTTACATTAGCATATATGGATTTGATCTGTCTGATACGCATGCCAGTAAATTCCCTTATTTTCTCACAACATAGGTATATTTTCTGTTTCAAACTAAAGATTCTTTAGATTTAATGTATTTGAATCAATTCAGCCGTTGGAATTGTAGTACTTACAATATTGAAATAACAAATCTATTTTGACTAAATTCATTCCTTTCAAGCTTAAAAGATATGCCACTTCTTGAGTACTTTAAAGGCATAAATAAACCCACAGAGAAGCATCAGACCTCTCATCTTCCCAGAGCCTCTTCACACTTCCATTCGTTACTCAATGAGTCCCCTGGCGGCCAGACTGTGAACTGCAACATGTCACACACAGTATAACCACTATACAAGCTGCTGTATGCCATAAATATGAGCTGAAATGAATACACGAGTCTGGGTTATGGAATATAATTGAATGTTTTATGTGACTTTTAAATCTACTCATAACTGGTCTTGTGTTACCAGCCTCCTGGATTAATTGGTCGTGTAGAGCTTTAAATAAATCTTTATATTTTCAGACAATGCCAGTTCAATGAAATGAAGACCGTTTGGCGAATAATTGTACTTTTTTTATTTGACCGGAAACGACCAAGTCTTGGCTCGGGTGCTTGGATGAAATATTTGTCCGGTGATGGAAATTCAGCTCAGGAATGCATTTTTCCCTCCTCTGTGTGTGCGTCGCGGATATTACTGTGACTGGCTGTGAGGTAAGAAAACAAGTCCGTCCCCCATCTGCTGCCGCCACCCCATTGGTCCAGAGGAGACCTCAGGAATGTCCTTAAACTGTTTAAATAGCACTTGTATCGGTAGGATAAGTCAGTAGAATAAGTCTAAGCACCGGAATAAAGCCCGGAGAGAAGCGCCAAGAGACTTTTAACTGTCTGCCTCACACAAACGAGCTTCTAAAGGAAGAAGAGAAACGGGATACATAATCGGAGGAGAGAGGACTTTTTTCTTCCTTTTTTAAATCTATTTTCAGAGGGAATTTTTATTTAAAAGGTTTGTGGACTGATTTTTTTTTTTAATTATTATTAAGCATAATTTATTAATGACATACTGTAGCCTACATGTGTCCCATAACTTTGTGTTTGTTGTTCTTGGTTCAAATAGGAATCACTTGAGATTTCAAGATGATGCTGTGTGGCATCTTTTTGCTGTTGATGCTTTGGACTTGTGAAGGCGCAAGATTGGCAGGTAAGAGTTTGTAAAAAAGTGTTTTAAGCCGCAAAAACGATGAGTTTTAACATATTTAATGTAAAAAAAAAAAAAAGTTATAGTGTTCTCATTTATCTCTAGCCTGTAATATAAGAATATTCTATAAAAACAGGTATATTCTTATGATGCTACAGTCCTAGTGAATGTGTAGTTTATCTAATTTGGGCTGTCTTTGTGTTTTCACACACACTGTCATTATGGGAGACAAAAACTGAACAATGCTCCTCTTTTCTTTGACCACAGAGAGTCGAGATGATAACAGTGTGTATGACTTGTTTGACCTCACCCGGGTGAGCAAGAGAAACAACGGAGTGAGTTTGGTCAGAGGTGCAGATCCCAACAGCCCTGCGTACAAGGTCCTGAACGCAGACCTGATCCCCCCAGTCCCCAACAGCGCCTTCAGGGACCTCCTCGACTCCATCCAGGCAGAGAGGGGCTTCCTCCTCCTCGTCAACCTGAAGCAGTTCAGGAAAACCCGGGGCAGCCTTTTGACCATCGAGAAGACCGACGGATCGGGACCCATTTTCGAGATCATCTCCAACGGGAAGGCAAACACTCTGGATGTGGTCTACTCCACCATGGACAAGCAGCATGTCGTGTGCATCGAGGAGGCAGATTTGGCCACCGGACACTGGAAGAACATCACACTGTTCGTTCAGGACGACAGGGTGCAGCTTTTTGTTGGCTGTGAGGAGATCAATGTGTCAGAGATGGACTTTCCCATCCAGAAAGTGCTGACCCAGGAGGTGGCTGACATCGCCAGGCTCAGGATTGGAAAGGGAGCTGTGACAGACAAATTCCATGTAAGCTCAAATCTAATGATAAAAAATGATAATAAATGGGTGAAAATTAAGATGAAATACTTTTGAGTGTGTCCTAACTTGAACTTATTGTTTCTCAGGGAGTGCTTCAGAATGTGCGCTTTGTCTTTGGGACCACTCTTGATGCCATACTGAGAAATAAGGGATGCCAGAGTGGAGGTAAGTCTGGAAACACATACGATATATAATTTGCCTTTAAATGAGTGGATCTTGTGTTTAAATCTACAATTAGACCACCACATTGTGCACCAATGAGCAGAAATGAATTTTGACATTCCCCCTTGCAGCTGCCTTGACTGATGTCATGACCCTGGACAACCCAGTCAACGGCTCCAGCCCCGCCATTAGGACTGATTACACCGGCCACAAAGCCAAAGGTGCGACCTCTCCCCTCCAAAGAGACACGTGTGTTCTACTGGCCAGTTGTAAATTTTAAGAACTGAAATAATTTATTGGACTCTTCTCTCCTATATCCAGATCTGCAGACTGTCTGCGGCTTCTCTTGCGAGGACATCGCCAGCATGTTTAAGGAGCTCAAGGGACTCGGCGTGGTTGTTAAACAGCTGTCGAACGAGCTCAGCAAAGTGGTAAGCTCCAAGGGGCCATCACGGTCTGCTCTTTGTCATCATTGACTCCCTCTTTTCCTCTCCTCCTCCTCCTCCTCCTCCTCCTCCTCCTCCTCTTCTCCCTCTGCTCCCAGTTAATGCATTCCCAGTGCGTAGCCACTTGTCACTGTAATGGCAGCGCCTGGCCAAGTTCTTAATGAGACCCATGTGAATACACAAATATGTTTGGCTGTCGGTTGCATTTGCACTGCTCCGCTACAGTCAAGCAATGTCTTAATCATGGTGTCGGTCAGTGATTCATTTGTATTGGAACCTTGGCAAAGTGAAAGTTTTCCATCATCCATCCTGAGCAACCCCCTTCTCTCTCTCTCCCTAAGCCTAACCTCTTCTTCTCTTTTTCCCCAGTCAAGGGACAGCGTCGAGTTGAGAAATATACTGAAAATCCACAGTGGCATTTGCATGCACAACGGCATAGTGTACAAGGACAAAGATGAATGGACTGTTGACGGCTGCACAGAGTGCACCTGCCAGGTAAGTGTCACCACACCTGCTGGAATGCAGCTAACCCTAACCCTTTAAACAAATCAGCTGAGGAAAACTTTGATCTGTTTCCTGTATCCCCCCGCTGTGATGAAGTGATAATAGTGTTTATGTTAGCACCTCCCTTCATTATCACGCTGCTTCTGTCTCAAAGCCATCAACACTTCTTCCCAACCACAAACAAAGCAGCATGTGGCCTTCTGCCCCTCCAGAAACATCTAGTGAAGGTTTTTTTTTATGTGCTGTATAATTAGTTAGGTGTACAGCAGGAGTGTCATGTCCCTGATAAAGATCACTCCATTGTTAAAACACACCAATTAGGCTTGGAGCAGCACCAGTGGACAGCCAACCGGTCAGCTCACTCATTATTCTTGTACTAATTCCTCCATCCAGAACTCCGCTACTGTGTGTCGCAAAATCTCTTGCCCTCTGATCCCATGTGCCAATGCCACCGTGCCCGACGGAGAGTGCTGCCCTCGTTGTGATTCACGTAAGCTTCTTTTTAAAGCTTTCAGCGGATATTCCGTCTTCATAGCTGATCCTCAAGGTAACAATGCTTTACGTCTCCCCCCCAACAGAGAGAGACCAAACCGAAGATGGTTGGTCCCCCTGGTCTGAATGGACCCACTGTTCTGTGACTTGTGGCCGAGGCATCCAGCAGCGCGGACGCTCCTGCGACCGCATCAACAGCAACTGTGAGGGCACCTCTGTCCAGACCCGTGACTGCTACCCCCAGGAATGTGACAAACGCTGTAAGTCGCTCAGCATTCTTGTGAAAATGAATATCATATGTCAGTAAGAGAACGCAATGAATTAATTTTGTCTGTATTTCTCATAGTCAAACAGGATGGTGGTTGGAGCCACTGGTCTCCCTGGTCTTCGTGCTCTGTGACCTGTGGCGAGGGGGTCATCACCCGGATACGCCTCTGTAACTCCCCCACGCCCCAGATGGGTGGCAGGGACTGCATGGGAGAGGGACGTCAAACAGAAATCTGCCAGAAATCACCTTGTCCTAGTGAGTTTGAATTTCAGTATATGTGTATATATATTATTTAAATAGCATATATCTACACAATGAAATAACCTCGACATGAAACAAACATAAAAATGTGAATGGGTTCATGGGAAGATACTGAATGTTGTTTTTATGATACCTTCTAGTCAATGGTGGTTGGGGACCTTGGTCACCGTGGGACACCTGCACTGTTACCTGTAATGGAGGTGTCCAGTACCGCAAACGTCTTTGTACTGACCCTGTCCCCAAATATGGAGGAAAGGATTGTCAGGGTGATGGTACTATGTCTCAAGTGTGCAACAGCCAGGCCTGCCCTATTGGTAAGTATTTAAGATGTGACAAATTTTAAAGAAATAAATCATTACTTTCAATAGATCGCCTTTTCAAAGTACAAATTAATTTTCTCTACAGATGGTTGTCTCTCCAGCCCATGCTTCCCTGGATCACGGTGCACCAGCTTCCCTGATGGTTCTTTCAAGTGTGGCAAGTGTCCACTTGGCTACACTGGAAACGGCGTCACCTGCAAAGACATTGATGAGTGTAAGGCGGTCCCTGATGCTTGCCATACACATAACGGAGTCCACCTCTGCGAGAACACCGAGCCTGGTTACAACTGTCTGCCCTGCCCCACGCGTTTCTCTGGTCCTCAGCCCTACGGAAGAGGAGTGGAACAGGCAACTGCTAAAAAACAGGTTTGAGTTATTACATATTGCTGTGCAAGTGGTTAGTGGGCTAGTGGCTTTCATTTTCTTAAACTCTCTATAATTTATTTTAGGTTTGTAAACCCCGGAATCCTTGTCAAGATGGGAGCCACAACTGCCATAAAAACGCAAACTGCATCTACTTGGGCGTTTACTCCGAGTCCATGTTCCGCTGCGAGTGCAAGCCAGGGTATGCAGGGAATGGCCATATCTGCGGAGAGGACAGCGACCTGGACGGATGGCCCAACACCAACCTGCTGTGTGTGGAGAACGCCACCTACCACTGCAAGAAGGTAGCCAGACCCCACATGAAGGCCATTATTACCCATCTGCACTCTATTATTGTGATGATTGCATCCTTAACCACTCTTTTGTTTCCCTTACAGGATAACTGCCCCAACCTTCCCAACTCTGGCCAGGAAGATCATGACAAAGATGGCCTGGGTGATGAATGTGACCATGATGATGACAATGATGGGATCCCCGATGATAGGGTGAGTCATCAAAGCCGCTTATTTTAGCCCCAATCTGTGCTTTCCCTACAGACCATACATAGTAATCAGCAGCAGTCATCCTTCCTCTGGGCCGTAGGAATGTCAAGTCTCTGTGTTTGTGTGCTTTCACCAGAGAGTCAAAGTGGAAACCAAGTAGCTTAGGAATAGTGTAATATAATTTCAGCATAAAGCCAGAATTAAGGAGCGTGTGGCTTGTTGCCCATAATTCTTCATGTGGATTTGGAAAGTTGGGCAGGAAAAATGCTGTGGTAGAAATTACCAGCTCGCTTGCAGTGGAATATCACATTCCAGCAAAAGTGAGAGACCGAGAAGAGAGGAAGCCTTGAAAAGTAGAGTTTTGTTCCTATAAATATTTCTTCAAGTAATCTAATTGTGCTTTTTGATGTTTCTCTATAAATTTAGGACAACTGCCCAAGAGTGTACAACCCTGCCCAGTATGACGCAGACAGAGATGATGTTGGCGACCGCTGTGACAACTGTGTGTTCGAGGCTAACACCGACCAAACCGACACCGACAACAACGGAGAGGGTGATGCCTGCGCTGTTGACATCGATGGCGACGGTGAGTTATTACCCCAAATTCCATCCAAGTTATCTTTAAAGTCTATCCTTTGTCTCACAAAGCATTTGCACAATCCTGAAAGGCTTTTTATGTTTTGACTCAACAGGCATTCTGAACGAGAATGACAACTGCCCATATGTTTACAACGTGGACCAGAGAGATACTGACAGAGACGGAGTGGGAGACCATTGTGACAACTGCCCTCTGGAGCACAACCCTGATCAGGTAACTTCAGATCTCGTTTTTCACTATTAGCTTGATCTGTCATGTAACTATGTAGATGTCCCTGTGGGCACAGTATCAAGGCCGCAAATTGCACCTGCTTTAATGAAAGAGAGGAATGTGACAGCTTTGAGAGGAGAGTGCAACGCTCTCTCTTCTCTATTCATGAATGGGCAATTTTGCCGAGGTACAAGGACACTGGACACTTGTCTGAAAGGACATTGCTTGCATGCCTGAAAACAAGGGGCTACATTTAATTCACGAGTAGCACCTCTCATATTGAGGCTGCTCAGAAAACAGTGAAGGGAGTTATTTGAAGAGAGGACAAGAGTTTTATAGTGCGAGGGCTAGGAAATCTCATCGTAAAGGAATCTTGTTCTCCTACAGATCGACTCTGACTCAGATCGCATAGGAGACAAGTGCGACAACAACCAGGACATTGACGAGGACGGTCACCAGAACAACTTGGACAACTGCCCCTACATACCCAATGCCAACCAGGCTGACCACGACAAGGATGGCAAGGGTGACGCTTGCGACCATGATGACGATAATGACGGCATTCCCGATGACAAAGACAACTGCAGGCTAGCCTTTAACCCTGATCAGCTGGACTCTGACGGTGAGTCTGTCAAATATGATCTTCTTAAACATTAATCCTTTGGGTTTAGTTTTGAAACTCCTTTTCGATAGTTTCCATCTTTCTGACCTCCATGTCCATATCTTTCTCTCAGGCGACGGACGTGGGGATGTGTGCAAAGATGATTTTGACCAAGATAATGTTCTGGACATCTATGACGTGTGCCCGGAGAACTTCGCCATCAGTGAGACTGACTTCCGCAGATTCCAGATGGTTCCTCTGGACCCCAAGGGTACATCCCAGATCGACCCCAACTGGGTGGTCCGGCATCAGGGCAAAGAGCTGGTGCAGACTGTCAACTGTGATCCTGGCATTGCTGTTGGTATGTAACAAACACATAGCGATCGCACTGCAAACACACGGACACAAAGCAATAGGGAACTTATTCTGAACTTTCTCTTATCTCTTATCAGGTTACGATGAGTTCAGCGCAGTGGATTTCAGTGGGACTTTCTTCATCAACACGGACAGAGATGACGACTATGCCGGGTTTGTGTTTGGCTACCAGTCCAGCTCTCGCTTCTACACGGTGATGTGGAAACAGATCACACAGACGTACTGGTCCCACACGCCCACAAGAGCTCAAGGCTATTCTGGCCTGTCAATCAAAGTGGTCAACTCCACCACCGGGCCTGGTGAGCATCTGAGGAACGCCCTGTGGCACACCGGAGACACCCCAGGACAGGTGAGAGGAGATTTATTGACTCACAACTTGAGACATACTTCAACACAATGTTTGACACTTTTCTCATTTTAACCATTGCAATTCATCCATTTCAGGTGCGCACTCTGTGGCACGACCCCAAGAACATTGGCTGGAAGGACTTCACCGCTTACAGATGGCACCTGATCCACAGACCCAAGAGTGGGCTTATTAGGTGAGTTCAAAACCTCAGAAGCAAATCCCAAATATGCACAATTTATATAAAAATAGCAAGGAGCTCACGTGATTGCATTTGTTCTTTTAGAGTGGTCATGTATGAAGGCAAGAGAATCATGGCTGATTCTGGAAACATCTACGACAAGACATACGCTGGTGGGCGACTAGGCTTGTACGTCTTCTCTCAGGAGATGGTTTACTTCTCAGACCTCAAATATGAATGCAAAGGTAAGCACATAAGTGATGGTTTGATGTTTTAAAAAGTAAAGTTTCATCTCCTTAGATGTTATTTGTAACATGTTTTTCTTTCTGTATTTTCTTTCAGATACATAAATGGACCACAGGACCTTCCAGACACAGTCTGTCAGTATGAATATATAGTGTGAGACCTGGATCGATATCTCTTTAACTTTTTCTTTTGAGAAATGCACATTGGAGGAATGACGAGCAAGTGAGCTAATGTGAGGTAAAGTGACCTCAGGACTTTAAGCCAAATGAAAGTTCAATGATGTTTCTGCACCACTGCACCACACTCAAATTGTGAGCGCAACTCTGCTCAGAAGAAATTGGCCCTCTCACTTTGTTGCTCTGATCTGCATTGGAGGGGGGGGGCTCATTGTATTGCTTTGCACACCTGAACTGTTGGTTGGTGGTATTCCTCCGTGGATGAGGGACCAAAGGGAATAGTGTTCCATGTTTTTAATTTTTTAAAATATTTTTGAGCATTAATGTACATCTGCTGTGGACTCAAAGATCGTTGTGTCAGTATGAAGAAAGCAGCAGGAGAACTAACTTAGGCCGGGGTGAATATTCCCCCTTGAAGGAACTGTTGAGGGACCATGGACAGTATGGACTGACTGTTACTATCAAAGAGAGTGAATGTTGTTTGTGTGTTTGCGCATGTGTGCCACCCAACAAGCATAGTTATGAAGACAAGTGCAACATTTTTTTTTATATTTTGATTTCTCACCCCACTTTTCACACAGACCTGAATATACAAGGTCTTGTACCTATCCAAGGCTTAGAGCTGGCCCGAAATATTGATCTTCTCAGGAAAGAGCACTAGAAGAAACAAGGAGAGCACAAATTCAGGAAAGCACAGGGCCCCGAAGCAGGCGCACTGAACACTGCTTTGGAACAGTTATTATTTGCAAATATTACTTTAATATCTCTCATTTATAGTGACAGTGTCAAGGGACGTGAACAGCAAGGGCCAGTCTATTTCCTGCCATGAGTAAACCATTGTAAGTAGCTGTTTGTATTTACTTTTTCATCATAGAGGCTTTAATTCTCGCTCATCTCTGCATCTTGCCATGTTGAAATGTCAGCAACCTATTTCAGTTAACCAAAACCAATATCCACTAATGGCAAGATATATCACATTAGACCGAAACAGTACAATCTCTCAATATTCTGCTTCTGCACAGTGTGCATGACTTGTGTGCCTGAGCTTGTGTGTACATTTCTGACAAGGGGAAATCGAACAAAACCCTTTATGTACAAATATTACCTCATTAGTTCTTTTTGTATTGAAACCAGCAATACGCAAGAATCACTTGTCTTAGCAACAGAGTATAAATTGGATGGCTTTTTTTTTTTTTTTGCAAGACTTTAGTATCATTTATATGCTGTATATAAGATATTTTTGTAGCGAAAAGACGCCCAAACAGGAACGTAAAGGATTAAAGAAATGTTGTCTTGACTATGTTGTGCTATATGTATTTCCTGTGCATTTTTTTTTTTTTGGTAATTTTGTATGTCTTTTTTTTTTTATTAGTGAAGCTTTTCTATAAACTGTGTACTATAGTTTCTACCCAAAGTGCTGTTTATACTCCTACCTGGTATTTTGTAATGTAAAGTGAACAATAAACATTTCAGGAAAAAAG
>OMLP01045305.1:32770-66551 GCA_900302685.1 Spondyliosoma cantharus
AAAAATAAAAATGATTTGCATTAAATGGCAACTGTAGCATACATTTGCACGAACACAAGCCATTACTGCAACTCGAGACATACGGCACAGAGAAATCCACTGGTCAATTACAGTCATGTCACTGTTTGAGTGGTCATGAATGGGGCAATAAAAAAGTGCCCCGCTGGCTGAAGAATTAACGGCCAGAAAATGCCTTTAAGCAGCACCAGCAACCTTGGACTTGGGAGCTACAAGTTCGACTTTCCTACGGAGAGTGTTTTTTTTTACAGCTGGGGCAAAACGCTATGACTCTCGAGGAGTGGTTGACCTCAGGTGCCCTTAATACCAGGGAGGCCAAGGGGTGTCTGTGGGTGACTGATGTGTGTTTTCCTGTCTGTCTGTCTGCTCTCCACGAAGGTCTTACAGCCACTTCAGCTCTTTTACAGTCCAGGGCTTCCCAGCAGACACCACATTTATTTCAGTAAAAAGCAGAGTAAGGAGCTGTGAATACAAGCGAGCTGTCCAAAGGAAATACATGACATGTTTGATTGAGGTGGTTCCGGAGAGCACCCTCCTTCCCCCCGGGTTATCGCCGAGACAGGAACAAGTCCAGTTGGAAGTTTTTTTTTAATAAACGCTGCATTGCTATCAGACTGAATCCATAAGGAAACGGATGAAAAGAGCGGGAGGAGATAAAACTTTTGTCAGAACTGAGCGAGCTTCTGTTTTTTAAGCTGCCATGTGTGGCCTTTGTGCAAGGATGTAAATACATAAATAAGCGTTTCTTGGAACATTTCTCAGTAGTGGAAAGTTAACAGCTGTGCGAGCTACTACGCTCAAGGCTGCTTTTGGAGTTACTCCCAGACATACATCCTCTGGCATAAACATGTGAAATACAAGCTGGAGGTGGAAAATCTATAGAGTCACTTAACACCGTCAATTCCTACTGGGAACACGATCCCCTATGTTACACTCACACTGACTTATTGAGTTACTCTGCTGAGAGACAACAATGAAAGACTGAAATAAGCAGAAAAAAAACAAACATATTAATTGGGATGATCACTGTGTTCTGTTCAACGATGACTGATCTGATCAACAGTTAAAGGAGACACATTTAGCTCATTTTCAGTGCCGTAATTTTTTTTTGTTGGGTTACTACCAGAATAGGTTTAAATGCTTTATTGCTCAAAAGACACATTAGTAACATGATGACGTAGTGTGATGTCACAAAGTTACAGAATTAAAGTCGGGACTGCTGATAAGGTGTTCCAGGAGCAGTGTTTTCTGTGGGAGAAAGGAGCTTCTGTTGGTGCAGACTCTGACATTTTGAATGATCTTTTGCATGTACAAAAACATATAAAACACACGAGAAAAGCAAAAAAAATGAAAAATTAATCACCAAATGTGTTGCCGTCAAATTACTATGTCCACTATATATATATATTATGTTTATCAATAAAAAAAAACTCCAATTCCAGTTCCTTAAATGTGAATATTTTCTGGTTTCTGTACTCCTCTATGACAGTAAAGACATTTGGGGAAGTCGTCTTAGGCTTTAGGACTCATTGATCAACATTTTTCATCATTTTGTTAAGCTTTATGGATCAACTCATCGATTGATGGAGAAAATGATCGACAGATTAATCAACAACGAAAGTAATCATGAGGTGCAGCTCCATTCGGTGGTAAAGTGCACCACCCCATCACCGTCCAATCATTCCTCCTCACTGACTGTCTGCCTCCCTGCTGCTCAGAGGGTTGTTGGGAACATTTTTTGGTTGATTTGTATCAAAACAACAACGCATCAACCAGGAATTGGCTTTGACATGGCTGCTCGTGAACCCAAGACATTATTAGATATTTATTTATTATTCCACAAAAGATAAGAACAGCAATTGCCCTGGGCAACTTGATTCCCTTTCAAGATTGATGATGACGACTGAGTCATCACTAAAAGTCAGTCAATCTTAGACGTGACAAAGTCAAATAAATCCCCAAGCCCTATACATCTGGTGGTAAGCGTCACAATGCCAGCGTTACTGCTCCAGACATCTCATACTGCTCCCCGTGCTCTCGCTCCTCCACCTGCTATCCAGACCCAGCAGGCTTATTGTATCTGTCTCAGTCTGGCCTGTAGCCACACAAAGCTATGTGCAAAGTATGTAAATGTAAGGGAAAACCTCCATCACAGCTACTCAAAGCTACTCTTTGCAGGGTAATTTGTCACTTCTTACTGGTGACACAGGTGACGTAGAGTTCACGTGTTCTTAGCCCTCCAGACAAGGGAGTCCAGTTCCTCTCCCAACAAACAATGGCAGGGTGGGCGAACTCCCAACCTTTAGTAAAAGCTCCAGCTTCATGGTCACTGTTCTGTATCGGTTTTCCCACCTGGAGATGAATCAGACAAAGCAAGAGCTGTTCCGCCCTCCAGCTATCTGCTCCACGACGGACCACCACCTCTGCACAGCTCACTGTTGGCTCCTGTACACACAGGGTGCACGACCGGTTTACCACAAGCGTAGGCTGCTCAGCTTTCAAGGTCACTGACTTCACTCACATACCTCGGCTCTATCGGCCACCGACCCAGGGGCCAGTCCTCCGCTAACGGAGGGAGGAATTCTATTCATCACACTCTGGGCTCCCATTGAGATGTCAAGTCCAACTCACTACAGTCACATTCTGCTATAGTACACACATGACATCACTGTATATGCATCGAGGTCAGGAGAAAAAAGGTTTGCCAAATGTCAGATTATGAGGATAATAGCCTATAGATCATTTGCTCCAGGGGCTCTCTGCGAAACCTCATTAAAGTCAGTTTATAGAAGTCATTCCTGGCTGAATCCCAGTATCCTCATTTTACCCCATCCTTTTCTCGAAGAGCACCCTGCACATGTACTGTTTGAAAATATAACGCACTTGGACACACCCTGATGTTTCTCTGCACATGTCACAACACCGTGCTCTAGTTGTCGTGACTGAATCCATTAAAGGAAGCCTGGTGAGAAATAAAGTTGTCCATTTCCGGTGATTTAGCAAAGTTAAGCAAGATTTGCTTAAGCTGGGCTAAGTAGTCGAAATTTCAGAGGGGAAGCCAGTTGGCTTTACTTGCTGGCTTCCACTTTCTGAGAGAAACTTAGAACAGAGAGAGCAGCAGGGATGATGCATTTGTATAGGCTAACCTGGAAGTTAGCATCGCTATTTAAACGTTATTTAAACTTTTTTCAGTCACGTGCGGGGTACTTACTGATGTAAACCCGCTACCTTGGAGACGAGGGAACCGAAAGCTTCCCAGAACTACATACCCAGTCACGTTGTCTGTTTACAATAACTTCTGGGTAAGAAAATCCCTGCATCACGAGCTAGCTTACACAAAATAAAAACAATTCAATTAAATTAATATCTAATTAGATTAAGGACCTAATAGGCTAAATAAAATGACAGCTTGAGTTTACACAAAACTTGCAGTTATTCCAAAATTTCACTGAAAGGTACAGTCAAATATGCTAGTAAAGCAATACAGTACATAAATTAGGCATAGCAGAAACACGAGATAGGTCGGACCACCACGTTTAAAGGTGTTCTTTGTAAGAAAGTAGATTTCTGAGTCTCATTCCTGACTCGTGTGATGCTTTGGGATGGCAGCCAACCCAACCTACAGTTTGAAAGCGTCAGTACTTGACAAGTTGGGAAATCCAAAGCGTCAATATTTTACAAGTTGGGAATTAGATGCAAAAATCCCCTTTCCTGCAAACTGTCCTTTAACTATGTACCTTTGAAAATGACCACAGACATAAACAAATTTGCTGATTTCAAATATCTGTGATGTAAACCAACCACCAGTTGCCTACTTGGTAGTGACCACTGTTGTCAGCGTTTTAGAAGAAGCTTAACAATAGCAGTTTGGGGATTTACCACTGCCAATGCACATATCAGGCATACCTTTATAACAAAAACCATCTAAGGCGTGAGTGGGAGCCTAACCCTAACCCTACTCTCTTCCAGTAATTAGACGCAGTGACAAAGGAAAAAAAACGGCGAGTATTGTGGAGTCTTCTTTTCGTCAAACTGTCTCTATTTCAGGAGATCATAAAGTGGCAAACGAGAGCAGACAGCATGACAAGCTAAAAGCAAGGAGCCAGTAGCCAGGATAATGCTGGCATCAAGTAGAGAAGAGGGCGAGACGAGCCGAGAGCGAGAGAATCCTTTTTCTCCATGGCTCCTGTGTTCTGGCAAGGCTGACTGTGGAAAAAGAGTTGTGAAACTGCAGAGCTGGCACAACAGTGAGGCTCAAAAAAATGCCTGAACAGTCAACCTAACAGATTCACGTGTAGGTTCCCTGCTTTGAGTAGAGAGGACTGTAGGTGCCTGTTCACATAACACCCCGGCTCTGCTCCTCTTGCTTGATTCCATGAAGTGATACAATCTTTCAAAATCTGCCTGTTCAAATCAGATCTAATCATTGTCTGTTGTCTATTGCGGCCGATCCAAAACATATAAAAGCGCTGTTTGTCTAGCATAACAGACACGTGAAAGCTAATTCCTGAGTACTCATGAGATTAAAGATTTCTGTACTGGAACAATCGTGTCTAACTGTAAATGTTGGGATTGTCCTTCCTTTAGCTGTTGATCTGGGACGGCAGCCAAATAAAGTTGCTGGAAATTAGCACCGGATCAGCTGTGGAGAATCCCAGCTATAGCTCTTCTTAGCAAAGTAACCATGTTGAACTCCTATTTCCTCTTGTTTCCGTAGTTTTGAGCATTAGAGAGAACAATCGCAATCATATCGGTAATACTTTCCCAGAAGAGGAAAGGCCAAGACCTTGCCGCTCAGGCAAATATATTACTAATAGAGAAAAAAAAAGAAAATGGAAAATCAAAGGTGAGGGGAGAGATTCTTTGGCATGGACATGACTTTCGCTGGAATGGGGGATTGTTTGGATTGAGAGAGAGGAGAAGCAGAGATGACGCACAAAATTACAGGTCTCAGATCCGCATCCAACGCAACACACGCAAAAGGTAGATCTCTAGACAAACCTTTTGTTAACACACAGGAATCTATCAAACTGAAGATCAGCAGGTCTGTTGACACTGCTACAACAAATTAGTGTTAACTTTTGAACATTTT
Organism: Spondyliosoma cantharus; assembly: GCA_900302685.1. Lineage (NCBI taxonomy): Eukaryota > Metazoa > Chordata > Actinopteri > Spariformes > Sparidae > Spondyliosoma > Spondyliosoma cantharus. Next base: position 37,881 of record OMLP01045305.1, read on the forward strand.
CCACCTTAACAATAAGTTCTACACTCCAGCAGCAGGCCAGACTAAACATTCGAGTGCCTCACTTCCCATTTGGAGGGAAATCATCTGATAACCAATCTGTCATAGTAGCTTTAGCAAGGTATGGCACCTCAGTAAAATATTTCTATTTCAAACATGTTCCTAAAACAAATTCGGTAACAATCAACCTCTTATGTTCGCTTCCTTCTCTGGAATTCAGGAATCTTTTTTTTTTTTAACTCCGAAGTGTTAACTGTAGGTAGACCCAATTTATTTGAAAGATTTGGCAGACAGAGAGAGACACAGCATTATCTGAATCACAGCATTACAACTAACATACGTAAGTTTTTTGGACTTGATTTTTATAATCTGTCCAAGAAATGACATCACTTTATACACGGCAGTATTTTGTAATTTACCAGAGCTATGCATGCTAATCGGGTGAAATGGGGTACTAATAAAAAATAATTGAAAATGCAACAAATACTAAGTAGTGCTTATTTGTGTTTAGGTAGGTCACCCACTTAAAAGGAATAGTTCAGTTTGTTGGGAAATACATTTTTGTTTTCTTGCTGAGAGTTAAGTTAGAGGAAATCAAAAGATTGGTACCACTCTGTTAAGTTTGGAGCCAGGAGGCCATTATATTAAAACTAGCTTAGCTTAAAGACTAAAAACAAGAGGAAATGTTAAAAATTAAGTCTACAAGCCTCTGTAAAACTCGCTTAAACACATTGTATCTTGTATATGTATCCCTGCCTAATTTAGAATTTGATTTACTTTTTTTTCTTTTTGAAGCCCGCAGAGTTGGTACACAGGTTCAGGCGCAAAAAGAGTGCGAGAAGACATCTGAGTTATGGATGATGTACAAATCAACTTTATGACTATGCCAGAGCTGTGCGAGACTGTGTGAGTGCCCTCCCAGACAAATTCCACACAAATAAATCTTTTCCAACCACAAAACAAGCCCCCGTGGCACTGAGAATATACGCTGAAAGTGTGCTGTGTGCATCTCAGCCGCTCGCTGGGTTCAATCGTTTTGTGACGGTATATAAAATGCAGCGACACATAGCTAAATGCAAAGAGCGTCTAGCTACACCATTATTTAAGAGACTGGTGGTTTTGATGTTTCTTGATCATAATGAGGGAACAGTTTCCTCAAACGGAGTTTGGCTTAATTAGCAAAACATTCCAATTGTGTCTCCTTAATTAAGCCAGGAATAGGTTTGGGTTGCATGGCATGGTGCCTTTTTTGATGTGCGGGTGTGGCTGCCACTTAATGGTTTTATTAGCTCACGATTGTGAGCAAGATGGGCATCTTTTATGTCTAAATTAGGCTTATATACATCATGTTGTCGTTCATCAGCGTGAGAACTGATGTGTTTGGATGTGTTTAGGATATCACGTTTGAATTTGTATTCCATCGATGAAGGGGCTGCGAGTGCACAGGTACAGGTAGCTTGTTGTGCAAGACCAGGAGAAGCTGTCCATTCAAACAATGACAAAGTCAAACTAAAACATTCATCTCAATGTTTTTTTTCCTCTCACACAAAATGTAAAGTCATAAATGTCAGAGGAAGCAGAAATCAGGGCTATCAACCTTTGTGCTCGGAACATTCTTGCGCTGTGCCTTTAGCTACAGGGTTCGGGGGAACAAGTGACAGTTCTGCTGGTTGTAATTCTGCAGAGGCTCCTAAAAGCAGACAGAGCTCAGTGGTTTCCAGGGAACACTGTGGAGAGTGGGACATCAAATCTCAGCGAAGAATGCAAGAGAGCAATGAAACACTGTGGAGGACTAAAGGCCATCAGTTGAGTAAACTACCTCCCTCGCTCTCAGATGGAATCGTGTGCAAAGCAAAGCAGAGAAAGATATTTAACCCAAAGCTAACTGAAAAAGCAACGTAAATCAAAACACATATTTTATACACTACACACTACTATACACTGTAAAGTGAGTAAGAGAGAGAAGGAGAGAAGAGAAAAAAGTGGAAAAAAAAATATGGGCCTGAAGAGACACGAATATTGCACATGATTTCATCGTCCCATTGTGAGAATGACTGAGGACGATCTTGTAATAATTTGTCACACACGTGTCTACAGATAGAAGCACTGAGGACTGCTATAATGCACAACACAGGCGCTGTGTGGATGTCAGTACTTGTGTGAATTTGAGCATGTGTTTTGTTGTGTGTGAACGAACGTAGCTGCTTTGAACTCACAGTCATCTCTTGGCCCCGGCCCAGGATCTCCAGCTGCTGTTGGATCTCTTGGAGCCGCCTCTCCTGCCCTCTCCTCTCCTTTGTATCCTGCAGGACCGTCTCTCCTGGCTGCGGGTCCCCATCACACTTCCAGCCAACGTCTGAGCCATGGGCCTGATAGACAACAGACACGACCGGTTCTCACGGGGAGCAAACAACTCATCTCACGTGTGGACGTGCTTGGGTGCTCTCCTAGAGCTGCACTCACAGCTTATGGCCGTCGCTCAGAAACATTTAAATAGCAATCAAACCCATATAACAGTTCATCCCAATTCATTTCTGTGGAAGTTTTCCATTCCTCTAACACTCCTGAGTTACAGTATGCTTATCTCACCATGAGGGTGTTCTGTCCTTAAAACGTAGAGATCAACAACAATGTTGGTTTTTTTATACGCTGCACAGTAAAAGCAGGTACTCATTATGAAGAGCTGAGAAAGCCCAAAACCTCAGCTCCAGTCCACATGGGGTCCAACATAAATCACAGATTCATGGCATCCGCGTGCACTGTGTTGACACAATGAACCGCAAGCTGCATCCAAAGCAAACTTTGAAAATGGGTCAGGAGGAAATGGGCGAGTCCAACTCGGTGGTCCGATTCCCCACACAACTGATAAGTGAGAGGCTTGTCCTTCCGACCACATGGTGGGTCTTTTTTTATCGGAGAGAGAATGAAGCCATCAGGTTCAAGTGGCACACTTTCATGTCAGGTTTATCACAAATTTTCAAACCAGTCATAATTCCATCAGAAACTGCGCTGATGCTGAAATGTTATGCTATGCTATGTTATGCTATGCTATGCTATGCTATGCTACGATGATGGAACAGCTTCTGTCGATGTAGCTGATGGACAACAAGTGCCGGAAAACTAGCACAGACGTTTTTCTTTGTAATTCTCAATTGTTTGTGGACTATTCAAACCTCCAGTTTGGTATCACAGCTGTCACCACCTTGGTTTCTTCGCAGCCAGAATTGACCACATTTGGATGAGAGGGTGGAGCTCTGGAGGGTTATCCTGATTGAGTCTGACCAAGAACCCAAGGGGATGCCATGGTTGCGACTTTTTCTACTCAAGTGCTCTGGTTGCAACTTGTCCATCTGAAGGTAGCCCCGCCCTAAACCATACCCTGCTTTATCGTCTATTTGACTTTAAATGGATCATAATATTCTAGAAAACAAACATCATGCTGTATTGAAGAACACTTGAAACTGGAAACTGGGACCATAACCCCTGTTTAATGAGGTAAAGAAAATCAAGTGAGAAGTAGGGCCATTTTTAATAATTTTACATACAACTGGACTTGGATTTATGTTTGCAGTGCAATGAAAACATAGTGGTATTTTGTTTCCCCCTTTTCTGTCAGTAAGGGCCTCTAAATCCTTTACACTTGATCTTTAATATACTTCCCTACCGCACCCACGATTAATTTTCTCCTTGAGTAAGGATGGAAAAACATGGCCAAATGAACAATACAGTAGTGACTGACCAGTGAATGACCTGCGGTATGGTCATTTTGTGACCTCTAAAAATACACAGCCACTCTATAAAAGCAGCAGCTAAGTCGAAAAAAAAAATTGTTGGGTCTGAGAGGATGTTGCCAACCACAGGGCTGTTTTGGAGTGTCAGTCCAGCGCCATGTGGTTGAAATCTCCATCTCTCTTTGGTTAGTCTGGATGGCAGGCAGGCGTACGTATGAACTTATAATGCCGAAATTGATGGATATTTCATCAAATGTCGACATCTCAATAGGGACTTGCATACAACAAAATAGTAGGTTAGCAGAGACAGTGGGACCCGGCAGAAATTTTGAACTTAAACTCTGAGTTACTAAATCTGTTGTGACATATTTATGGTAGGATGTAATCTTAGTTAAACCCAGGGTACGAGGGGAGTTCAGTTAAGTTGAGCCAGTGGGTTGTCAAGAAGAATGAGTGCTTCTCCGCTTATTAATAAGAAAAACAGACATGTCTTCTCCACTAATATCACGTATTGCATTTACACAGATTTTAGGCAACTGAATGTTACCAGTGCGACATCATTTTCATGTTTAAATCTTGGCAAAAACAAGAATCTTCTCAGACTTTCCTATAGTGCGTGTGGCCTCACCTACCAGTGCCCTCTGTCTGCCTATAGGGAAATAATGACAGCTTCTATCTGAAGCCTCTTTTAAGTGGTCGTTACTAGAGCCGTTCAGTTAAGACTGCCTCATCCAGACTACAAAAGCCAGGACCACGGACTCAGACTCCTGTCATGCACCAGAGTGAGAAATACAGCATTCCAACCAGGAAAAATAAAAATTAAAGTCTAGCTTTACCACCATCCTCACACCACTAAATGCACGTTTCTAAAAAAGCCCAAATCTTTGGGAGAAACGGTTTATTTAATTTGGAAACAACAGCTGCCCTACTTTTCAAGAACTATAGACTGCAAACTTTGAAGGGCTTAGCGATGATAAAGCTATCACTGACCAAAGATGTGGATGACTTTGGCACTTATGTCACGTATTTTACTGGACCAATTCTCTGTGGCTAAATTAACACTCAATGAAATCTGGTGAGTGCAAGGGGAAATCCCACAGACTCATTCTATAAACTTTACTGATGTGACCCTAATTACACCAAAAGATAGATGGTCCACAAATTACACATCATCTTTCCTGGCTTTCGCCTCCTCATCAGTGCATCTCTGTCTCGTGTTAGCCTAGTTACAAATGAAAATCAAGCGAAGCTGGGAGGTTTACATAGTTTGTTGAATACGCTTAGTGACACCTGGTCTTTCTCATACTCCTCAAGTCCCAAGATTCCCCTTTCTCTTTTCCACTGACACCACTAATGAAATGTACTCCTGACGTGACTGTTTATCGGGTCCAAGACATCAATCAACTGTACTTAAGTACGTAAGGCGTGTTTACACATGACACGTTTCAGCTGTGATTTTTCAGTCCTCCGTCTCATGTGGGTCTGACAGGACAGATGCACTTCTATTGTTTTCCAGCCATCTACAGAGGCCATGTAATGTCATTCGTTTTACACGTCAAGTCTATTTCTTCTGTTTTACATGCCAAAAAACGTAGGTGACAAACCTCTCAATACTGTGCCTGAATGCATCCCGTGTAGATATGGTGTTACTCTCCTGGTGAGTTTTATTGTTAAGGCCTTTACACACTGTTTTTTCAAACTGATATTTTTTGTCATGGGTAGGACTCCCACATAAAAAGCAAATATTACGTGACAAAAAAAGCAACATTATTTTTAGGTACATTTTTCTGAGCCTTTAAAGGCATCACCCAATCATGTGATGTTTCGCGGGTATAATGTTGACTTTATATTTGTTTAGCCTATTAGCATCCTAACATTTGCTAATTAGCACTAAACACAAAGCACAGCTGAGGCTAATGGGAATGTCAATAGTTTTGCAGGAATCTGGTAATAAAACAACATACATTCGACTTTATAGATCGGATTATGCATGGCATTACCAAAGATCACCAAGAAATGATTGGGATTAGTTCTTGGGGAACCAAGAATGTTTCAGTCTGGACCACAGTCGTAGACCGACAGGCCGACCAACATGGCTAAAAACAGTTTAATATCAATGCCATGTAAGGTTTATCTGCACACAGAAGTTCTGTGCTTGAAATTTATTGCTGAGATAAAACTGATTTTATATGCTTTGAAATACCATATGGGAATATATTTTGGCAAGGGGAAATTTAAAGCAGGATGAGATCATAAGTGATAAACCGAGACATGGTTTCATAAAACACACCATAGCCTATAACTTATCCATTGCAGTACTTTGTCCACAATGTTTCTAAATTTATAATTGATTAAGCAGTAATAATAAACGTGTGCAACACGTTTAGATCCAATTCCAAGTCAAACAGTCTCATCTGACAGTGGAAATGTAGTAATGACTCACCTATTGGAGAAGATGCTCCTTGACCTTAATAGACTACATTGTTTGAATACGTCACAGTATTTGTGCTTCTCCTCCTGAAATGCGTTACAGCTTAAACTGTCTGAGGTTAAACTGAGTGACTTCTAAACAGAGCAGAGGAGAGAGAGACCAGGGTTATCTGAGCATAAGCAAAATGCTGGTAATTGGCTCTCGGCGGAGCAGCCACTTGACATGTCGTTGAAGATCTCCAATAATCACATCACCAAAGTGGGTCACGAGACCGCTGGGAGGCCATAAAGATCCGGACTTTGTTTTCTTTAGGTTTGAAAAACACGTCAAACATAATTTGAGAGAAGAGTATGTCGGCCTATGATGATGCTCGATTTGGAATGGAATCTGATGTTGCATTAGTGTCACGAGTTGAAGCACTGCAAACACAGAGTGTAAGGCTGACTGCCGAGTACACCTTCAATGAGCGATATTAAAACAGAGTGAAAGCTCATTCGTGCATGATATGACGGCTCCTGAGAAGCTGTCCTTGTTTCACCTCATGGTTCAGATTTTGCTTTCCCACAATATGAACAAAGTTAAGGATTTGCCAGCTGCCATTAGCGAAACCGTCGTAAGTAGATTACTAGTATGACTTTCAGATAACTCTATCCAAGCACGCATTTCACATTCAATAAGTGTTTATTGGATCCTGTGATCAATTTTATTATTTCAAATAGAAGAGATGCATTCCAGCCTGAGCTTGTCATAGTGTTTGTAAGTGAAACAGCTGCAGTGGTTGATGGATGATCAGCTGTTGTCCAAAGCGACAAAATGGGAACTATACCAGGGACAATTTTATGTTTCTAATTCAAAACTAATCCTGACTGCCTTAGCGCTAATCAATAATGAGTGTGGTATGTCTTGATGCTCCCATTAAAAAAGGCACATTAGTGCATCACGTCAATCATATTCGTTTTATTCGACGGCGGAGTGAGCCATTGGGATTGGTAGCCTGGAGCTCCTTCCCTGCTCCAATATGTGTTACATCTGGGGTGTGATTTGCCAAATAAAACAGCTGGATCCTCTCGTGCAGACGCATTCTCAGATTCATCACATAAACAGCGAGACAACAAGACAAATGACTCAGTCACCCGTATGTAGAAGTGCTCGCTATTCACATGGCAAGAGGGCATACCAGCCCTTACTTTTGCCTCAGGTTCCTCCCTTACATTAGGTGTTCTGAAGACTCATTGATGCCAGAACCAGAGCAGCAAAACAGAGCCTGATGACCCTGTTCACACACCCAGACAAGCTAAATAGGAAGGCGTGCTCTGAGGCAGCTAATCCAAGGAAGTGTCAGGAGTAAAATCATAAATGCTACTGCATACTCCAAACAAATTAATTTGTAAAACGTGTGTTTTTTTCAACCAAGTTCATACCTTTTCTCAAACTAGCTCAGGTCCAAAACTAACGGAGAAGCTGTCATGTCACAGGAAGCAGTACAAGTACAAGAGGCTTTGGGGCGTTTTTTGTTTTGCAAAGAGTTACGCAAATCGAGCAATGGATACAATACACAATGAGCTTTTCCTTGAAAAACACTTATGTGATGTGGACGCTATCCAGTGTTTCAAACAGCAGTTTATTTTTGCATGCAGTGGCCACAAAGCGGCTCATTGGCCTTGACTCTGGGGGCCTTTGTTATATTAAAAATGTCTGTTGATCAAATCAAGTCTCTCGGTCGTTAAAAAACAGGCTACACAAATAATGAAAACAGCATGTTTCGGTTGTAGACTGAGTTACCAGTTTATTTGGTGATCAAGGCAATACAACACAACAGCCCTCCAATAATTCCTATCTTTTGTGCAGCCCTAAAAACACCATAAAGCTGACAAAAACGGAACAGCGAAGCCTTTAAAAACACGGATTTAATTAGATTATAAAGATGCACCTGACTATTGGTAAACCACTGCAACACTGCAATAATATAAATCATTCCTATTTAGTGGAAAATATCCTCCCCTGTGTTTGTGGACAATACATCTTGCTAATGACCTTTGGTTGCACACTACAAAGAGACAGTTCTGTTATGATGAAAGAGAGCCAGCCATGCTGATTCACCCAGGGATGGCTGGTGTTGTTCAGAACAGCACGCTACACTCTTTCGGCCTCTCTCCCTCTCTCTCTTTCCCTCTGTCTCTCCTCAAATCTGAAGTATAATAGGAGCTCTCGCTGTGCCACGTGGACCCAGGCTACCTGCCAAGGCCTGTCCACATGCCTTGCCACGAGCACTCCCTGTGAGAGCTCGGCAGTAAGCTGTTCGGAAGCTATGGCTGAGAGACTTTTGACTCTCCCTCTCAGATTGTCGTTTTGCCCAGCTATGACCTGTGGTCCCCCGCCAAGTTCGGAAGGCAGAGGTGCTGCAACACAGATGTCCCCCATGCACGTTACACACCCACCTGCATGTTGATAGTCGGGTTAGCAAGGTCGTTTGGACAAATGTTTCTGATGCTGCACAGCGGCACAGTCTAACATCATAACTCCTTTCCCTCCCTCCTCTTTAAAGTTGGACCTCAGCTTTCTCCAATATTGCTCCATACGAGACAATGTGAAGGTTTGTCGGCTCCTTAAAAATGACCCAGATATGGAATTTCTTTGAATCCAAGTTCTCTTTTTCACTTCCAGAGATCATGTTTTGACATCAGTATTTTGGATCTGTGGTAGATGACTTGATGATTGCAGAACATTCCTGAAGTATTAGAAGATTCACTTGTGGGTCATCTGGACTTTTTTCTTTTTTCTTCAGAACTGAGGGTGGTCTGGAGCAATCACTGTTGCGCAGATCAAAACCTCCTGGTGCATCCTACAACCAGAAAACCAAAACCAAAAGCATGCTGAATTCGATACTGGTTTAAAATATCTGCACCACCTGTGTGTTCTGAGTATCTCAGCATCATCCAAAGAGCAATCAAAGGTCGAGAAAGATTTGATCTGCTTGAAGTTTTCACTGTTTTGGGGAAGAAAATCATGCGTTTGTGATCCTTCCCAAATGTTGTCAATACTTCACAGTCTATGGCTTTTATTGTGGCAAAGAGAAACTAATAGGATCATGTCCACCACCAAAAATAAGGTAATTTTTGTTTTTGCCAAATAATGACACAGACAAAATAAATGTGAACAGTACTTTAGAAGCAGACCATGTTAAATATTTATGAAAAGCATCTGGAGGGAAAAAACGTCCAAGCATCTTTTTGCACTTGTGGTCCCCGAGAGACACATGCTGTGTATTGTCAAATACCATATCTGACCTAGATTTCAGCTGCTTAAAGTCTTGGTGGTACTTTGTCAAAGACATGAAATATACGACTGTGAGCATTGCCAATGCAATGTTTCAATATAAATAATAAATAAAGAATATTTTGGCACCTAGCTGCAAGCCTGGCTGAATCAAAACCACAATGTTGATTTTTCAACACTGGCAGTTTTAAGACGGGTTCAATAAATTAGATAGGGGTGGTAAAGAGATTAAAAGTGTGTTCAAACAGGAGGCCTCGCAATTTTTTGCACATGGTTGACTGCTGGGCTGCTTTTTCCTTCCTTGTTGATTGGTTAGCTGGAAGCTTGCTCGAAGCGGACTCTGACACAGACTACGCCTGTGGTAGTCAACTTGTTAGTGAGTTTTGCTGCCTTCAGGGAACTTGTGAGCTCGTTACGACATGGGAAGTCGTGTACATGCTATGCTTGGCCTTCTAATGATTAAGTCGTGAGAGCACTGCTGCTAGATGACGACGTTTAGAGGCCACAGAGGCTGACAAATTGGAACGGTAGCGAGCGGTAATGTAATGCAGGAAATGCAGACGAAGCCCTTGGCAAGATATCAACATTTTCATATTACGAAAAACTCTATAAAACAAAAATTGCAATTTATTTTCTCACCATTCGCCAAAAAAAGAACTTCCACAGCAGTTTTTGAAAACATCAGCAAAAAAGGCCACGACTTGTAAACCTGCAGCTTTCAGCAAATTTCCATCACAAGGTTGTAAAAACCAGAAGAGGCAGTCATTCATACAGACTCTCGTGGACACAGTATTATGAACAAGGTAAAAAAATGACTCTGTTTAAAGGCAGCTTTTGTGTTCAGCTCTGTGAGTAAGCGCTCGGCAGTTGGAACATGTTCAACTTGTGCAGATGCACTTTCATATCAGTTTGCACCAATTCCATCTAATCGTATCGTTCCATTGACTTTGTATGCAACCGTTCCAACTTAAATATGCCTTGAACACATGGTTAGAGGTGCTTTTAGGCAGATTTTGATACCTTAGTTTGGACAGAGGCTAGCTGTTTCCAGTCATTGTGGCAGTAGCTTCATATATATACTTGACAGAGTGGTATTGATCTCCTCATCTAAATCTTAGCAAGACAACAAATTAGCATATTTTCCCCAAATAAAAATAAAAACATGGTGTGATCTGGCATGAATAAAAAGGGTTAGTATAGTGGGGTGTGATAATATTCTAAAATGATTTAATGTTAGTTCATGTGGATCATAAAAAGAGATAAGAAATTATCTTAAGTATACTTTATTGTTAGTAGATCTTTTTTTAGTTAATCTCGACCATGGCAGGGAAAAAATCTCGCTAAACCACTTAACACAACTGCTGCTGTGGGTAACACCAGTGGGAGAGGCGTTTATAAGAAGACAATAAACCGGGTCTCACATGAATTACAGGGTGGGGACGGGTGTGGAGTCTATTCTTTTCAGCCAAGTTAACCTTGTGAAAAACACTAAGTGTGCCACATGTCGAACCTGACATCTCAGCTCTCACCATGCATAGATGTAAACCACAAAGCCTGCAAAGATATTATACTCTTTGCAGCAGCACACACATTGAATTGAATGGGTAAATTTAAAAAAAAAAAAAAAGAAAAAAAGAAAAGAATTTGCTAAGTTGGTTACCAGTGTGATGAGTGCTAAGAGCTGGATTCGGACAAACCTCATTCACTTGGAAAATATAGTCAAATCCTTTTTCTGTTGTGAATTATCATATTTTGAATATTTCAGTAGGGACATGAACATTGTATTCCAGAGAGGACAGTTTCTTCCTTTGCAGAGGATGAGATGTCTTTTCCTGCTGTCATTGCTACTAAAGAGAAACATATTGCTCTGTGAAGAATTACACTGCCTGTTTTTTGTTTTATTTTACTCACTTTCTAGTGCTGGTTTTAGTCTGACACCAAGGCACATGTATATTACATACATTCATACTGTACATTACTGAATAAAGAAACTGACCTGTAAGGACAACACAGTTTCATTCTACTCCTCCCACCTTTCTAACTTTAAATGGCCTTCTAGGGACCTGTTTGTTTATTCAGTTATGGAAAAAATAAATATTTCATATTTCTTTAATATAGAAAATATAAGAATTCTGAGTTTGAATTTCTTCTCCAAAACTGCAAAGTGCCCCTTTAAGGTAAACTGGTACCCTGACTTTCTAACATGAATTGTCATCCAGCTTACACTTGATGATATAAAATAGAAACTAAACTGCATTTAGATAATTATAACGTGACTGAAGCTTTTCCACAGCTGTTTAATTATATGACCGGACCAAATAAGATAAATTTGCTAACTATCTGCTGACCGCGTTGTGTTGGTCAAAAGGGCGTTTTCCGTCCAAAACTCTGCTGTCTCACTTAGCATCCGCTGTACTTAAAATTATGGGTGCTCATCAGCAACCACACAATGTGACTAAATGACCTCATGGTCTTACATCAAAATATAGACAACCGATGCACAACAAAAACACAGCTGGAGTTACTATGCAAACACAGATGGAGTCGCAGCCCTGCTGATACAGTGGGACCATGTCTACATAAGACTATTCATTAATTTTCATTGTAGCCACACTTTCAAACCCACATTTGAGAGAATATCACACACACTTACACCCACGTCACCAAACGCCTGCTGACACCATCTAATTCTCATGACAGAATCCCCCTCTCTGTGCTTCAAACTGGGTGGTGCAGGCATTACCACACAGTGGTACAGTAGGAGGGGTGCACTGTACATGAATCCCGTGTACTAACAGATGTGTTTTAATGACAGAATGGCTACTTCAGCCGAAGCCTGTCAAATGGGGAGAAAACGTAGATTGCGCAGGGAGCAATGCTGTCATTAGCACAATATCGACATCATCCAAGGAAAACACTGCTCAGAGCTCTGTTTTGATTCCATTGAATCCAGATCATTGGAGGGGGGTTTTCAGCTACCTGACCTTTTTTCCTATCATCAGAAATCATCAAAATGGAGCCAGAGGCAAAGAAACAAGGCTTTTTCCTCATCAGGACTTTCACAATGACTCATCGTGCGGCCATACGTTGAGTAACTCTATGCTTCCACAAATACTGATCCGGTGGTTTAAGGCATTACGACATGGATTTCTCTAACCCTTATCATGCAGCCAGTGCAGTGTAATGTGCACCTGCCACTGCATGCAGACCTATTATGCTTTTTCCTTCATTGCTTTATACATTCTTGTGCATGTAAAACATCTTGAAAGTCCACACCAACAAAACCCTCTTTCTCCCACAGAAAACGCCGCTCCATTTCAGACAGATGGGGGAATACAGTGCCGCAGCTGTGGACAGTATGAGAAAACTGATGTGTTTTTTTTTTTTAGCAGGAAAGCACATAAACTTATTCTAGTATGTACCCAAAATACATTTAAGAACCTGAAAATTATCTTAATATGTCTGGGTGGTCTCACTGCACTTATTTATCACTAAACATGCAGGTCTAAAACCTAGAATCCACAGGTGACCACCTCCCTCAAAGAGCTGTACAAAAATGTACTGCCACAAGCAGATGACAATATATGGGCTATTCCTATCCAGTACACTTAAGTCTTTACTGTACTAACCCTTTCCGCACGTGTTAATAACTCCAAATGACAGAGAATAACTTGTTCCTTTTCTGTAGCTGGCACTGCACTACCTCCACCAGCTCTGTAATTAGGTTCTGATGGGGGGCTGACTCTCCTCTGTGGCAGCATCCCGGCTGGTGCCAGGCCTCACAGACTGTAATCTACCCTCGCAGAATCAAGCGAAGGACCTGCTTAGCCGGACAGGCTACTCCTGAGGGGACTGCCCAGGAATGCAAGGGCTGTTTTCTCTTCAGAATATCCATCACGACTTATTGGGAAAGGACGCCGCCAAGTTCTGAAGTCACAGAATCAAGTCCCGACTGATCCTGCGTGAGTGAGTGCTCGCTGGGGAGAGGTGTATAACTCTCAAATATGACAGATGATGGATCTGAGACAACAGCAAACATGGATTTAATATGCTGGGGAAAACCAGTGTGAGTGGTGCTGAAACCCCGGTATGATGATCTCATTTGTGTACATTAGATACTTCCCTGGCAGGAGCTGACAAACAAGCAGGTTCCTGCTTTGCTGTCCAAATGGTTTCAGTTAGTAACTTTAACTGGCACAAGCTACCGCCAAGAAGAAAGCTAACCGCGAAACAAAAGCATATTTACTTTTATGACCTTTAGGATTTACGGGCACTGATGTGGATGAATGACTGGCTCTGAAAGAGATTTATTGTCAGTGCAGTCTATCTTTAATATGTGCCGCAACACCGAGACGGGATTAAGGGAGGGTAAGGAAACGGCTACTTTTTACAGGTGTGGCGTTCAAAACCTCACATTTTTCTTTTTCAGTGCACGAAAACGCAGAGATACAGTGAATTTTGATTTTGTTTGTCATGTTAGCAACCTGAATCATCTGCGAATGGTTACTCGACAGCGAGAGGTTTTGTGTCATTGTTTAATTCATATTTTGCATCAGTTGAAAAGGAATGCCTGCATTAGCCATTTCAGCACTAATGGAGAGCAGATGATGGATGGATGATGTGGAATTTTTACTTTCCCGCAAAAACTCTTTTAACCAGGCGGGATGATTAAAGGGTGGGAAGGGAGCGGAGGTAGGTTACACAAAGCAACACATCCAGCTGCCCAGTAATATCACAGTTTTATACCGTTGGCTCGAAAATCCCGTCGACATCATGCAGGGAGAGCACAAGGGAGGTTGGACTCATTCAAGCTAAGAGGCAGTCTGGTTTTTACGACAAGTTCAAATATTAGTGCATGAAGTTTGGAAATATTTTAGCAGCAGTAGGTCATGTCTTTCTCTAAATGCTCTGAAACACTTACTTAGATGGATTAATTTATCGGTTTGTTTATGAAATGCCAGAATACAGTGAAATGTGCTTCTTTTGTCCAACCAACAGTCCAAAACTGAAAGATATTCAGTACCATCATATATTAGATGATTAAGAAAGCCAGAAAATATTCACATTTGAGAAGTCGGAACTGATTAATTGATCAAATAACCTTTTCATTGCTACATGTTTTGCACATCGCTCACATACTCAGTTTAGAGCTACATCCAACTCTAGACACCTTAAGGTGCGATATGCAGGAATTTTAGTTGAAGACCAAAAATGAAACAAAAGCTATAAACAGAATGTGAAGAAATAGAAGCTTTGACATTATAAGATCTAAGTATTGTGTTGCACAGATATCTTCTTAAGTTAGCATGCTAACCAGCTAACCCCTGCCGGTCCCGGTCCAAAGCTCATGCGCTAGCAACACTTCCCCCGTGCTCGGAGCTTCCAGTCCTGACGGCTGCACGGCTAATTGTGCTAACTAGCAAATGGCAGCTACAGTTAGAAGCAGTTAGTGGTTACTGTGGTGATATGCTGCCCCCTATTTGTTCTGTGGATGAATTCGACAGAAATGGCCATTTCTTACATATTGAACTTTTAACATATTGAGATTCCTGATCATCTTAACAGACACCTAGAGTGCAAAACATAAATGACCTCAGCGTCTCAACCTTCAAATGTTGAGCTTTGTTTTACTGCCATCTCCTTTTAGACATCAGGCAGATGACTGAGTGAATTTACAGTGGGAAAGTGAAATAATTAGGACAGCTACATAAATATTCTTGACCTTATTGCATAAATCATGAAGCTATTATAGCACTGGGATTCTGAGTACTGCAGTTTTCCCTCGTCAACATCCAGTAGTGATAGTAGCAAATGGCACCCTGGGTTCGCAAAACTGCGTGTAAAGTTTTTATGACTTCAAAAACATCATTTTCCACTGAGAGACTGCCCAAGTGATGAGTATGCCATCTGGCCATTAAAATATAGTTAGATAAGATCCTGAGATAACTCACTGAGCTCACGTCTAGGAGCAGGGCCCAGACTCAGGACCAAGGCCTGGAAAAAATATTATCGTTAGAAATATCTGTTAGGTTGGTTCTGCACTGTCTGATGTGGTAGTGATAGACAGATCATACTCTCCCCCCAACTCAGACAATGTAAAGTACTTAGAGTGTGAGGATTACAAGCTTGTAAAAACTTAAAGCAAAACTTATGTGACTATTTTACATTAAAACTAGAGCGTCAAAACCGTTTTGATGTTACACTGATGACGTCTCCATCAGTCCCACTGTGTGCCCAGATCTCTTCCATTTGCACTATGAAACCTGTGTGGACGGGTCGGAGGGTAACTCAAGTGCATAACGCTTTACAGCACTACGTCACACACCACCAACTATATGATCTCACCTTAACCAAGCCTGGAGCTGTAAGTAGCTGATTGGTCCATATCACTATGGTTGAGCACATGATCTTGCGAATCCAACAGTCTTGCAAGGGAATGCATGGACAGAATGTTAGAAATCACAATAAACAATAGAGTCTAATAGGTCTAATGGACCGACCATGAGCCACCTCGGCATGTTATAAAACATTACTAATGCCAAAATGCATCAAATGTACCATTGCTCATATGGAAATAACATAATCATTCTAATAATAAAACATTTGTTCTTGTTTTACATCAAATTTACTAGCAGCAAATAATGCACAAGGGGCTTTATAGTATGGCCTTCATACGGAAACACGGTGGTAAAGTGGACGGAAAACTGAGGCAACCCTCAGTTCCAAATCCCAACGTCTTACACAATACTATTTTCCCTTCCTTACCCATACGGCTGTAGTTCCCTGAGGGTCAGTAACAAAAGGTTTTTACAAGATGTTGCCATCGATGCCCTACTGAGCTGACTTTGTAATGAGACTTAATGACCTTGCCTCAGAGCAGTCCTGGGTGGTGTCTGGAGGAGTTAATGGTGCTTCATATAAACCCATTCTTGTCATTATGTAACGGCGGTAGTGCTGTTTAATACATACCTGGGAAAAGCTCAGGTTTGTGCAAGAGCTTTTCACTGAGAGAAATTCCTCGACAGGAAGGAGAAGGCGGATTCTGGAGTCGATGTGGATCAGCTGCTCCAGGTCAGAGGGCTCCGGGGTGTAACCGTGGCCTGTCAGGACTGACACGGCCCGTGTGTCCTCCTGGAAATAAGAAATCATATAAAATGAAATAAGTCATGGCCCATGGGTGTAAACCTGCTTTATTTTGTGGCAACCTAAATAGGGGACTGAAAAACAGTATCTCTGTATTGCTTACTTAGCAACTTTGTGACAGTGACGTCTGAAACAGGGAAGAGGTACAAGTCTGACTGTAGCGCTTGGTATTCACTTCTGGATGGAGAACAGGGTGCAGATCGTTCTTCTCAACACTGCATGCCAACTACACAGTCATATGCCAAAACTTTGACAATTGCCTCTTCCTCACAGTGACCGTCTATCCAGTGAGACTCCTATTAACCCTATGGGAAACAGTGGGTGGGTGGTGAGCTCATCACAGCCCAGTGGTGAGATAAGATGTTGCAGTGAGGCTTTCACGCCAAAGAGGACCACAGCTCTGTAAAACACAGCTGTGATCTCTGAACGCTCTGATGGGGGAGCAGAAGAAAACTGGCAGAGGACAACAGCAAACAAAGGGGCCTATCAACTAGGCGGGGCACCACGCAAAGCCAAAATCTGACGAACAAGCTCTGCAAATTCTTATGACACTGATTCGTGTTTCGCATTTGCAGATTTATTGTCTTGAGCTAACCCAACGTTAACCACTGCAGTGGTTTACTTGTATGTAGCAGGATATCTCAATCCCAGGCCTCAGGCAGGGCTTGGTTTGTCCTTTGTGTTCATGTAGGCCTATTTGGAACACTGTATCGAAAGTAAGGGATAATCACCGAGAGGCAGGGCAATAAACAGTTTGATATGCCCGGCTCGTGGACGGGTTAAGTCCCGACAGAACCGGACCCCGACGCGATTGCCCTGCCTTGAGGTGATTATCCCGTTTATTCTACTTCTTGCCAACATTATGAGTTGTTTCACAGACATAATATAAGTGAGAACCCCACTAGTACTGGTGGTGATCACCATAGGGAACACAAGGAACAGGAGGAAAACAAGAAATGATGCTAACATTATTTTGAGTTGAACAACTTTCTGGGACATATGGTTATACACTTTCTGACCGAGAGGCATGTGGGCAGATTGATAACTCTCATATGTACATATGTATGTAAATCCCTGAATTGGGATACAGCCATGAGGTGCTAGAGGTGCTATGTTAGAGGCTTGTTGTTGGCATTTGACGGAGCTAATCCTTTCCCGGCTCAAGCTTCATATTCAGCTAGGAAATAGATTTTGATCTTTTCATCCAACTCTCAAGTCTTTATGCTAAAGAATGCTAAGATAAGCTAAGATAAGCAGCTGTACTATACATACATGAGTGTGGTATCAATCTTCTCTTTACATGAAAGCATATATACATATCAGCCTACCCATGTGTAATTTCTCTTTTAATAAAACATGGATTCTTCTTTTCATAGCTGAAATATCATTTTGACAAATCGGAATGCCTCTAATAACACTCAAAAAGGTTTTTTGTGAAAGTCTTGCCATACAGTATTTCTTAATCATTATAATAAGAGCAACTGTTCATCCATTTATCAACCTTTGGCCAAAGATAACAGGTGAATGCAAGGTAAAAGAGCATAGATCAACTATTACAGCAACAAGATGTCCTACGATTACTCACTGCTACTTGATTTACTACCTCGATTTACTACAGCTACATCAAACTGTGGAGCCTGTTAGCTAAGAGACAATAATATCAAAATGAGTGTGCGAGCAGCAGCTTGTGACTGATGTGTCCTGGGGGATTCTGCCAAGAACCAGGTCGAAGTCCTCAAAACTAAAGACACATCACTGCCAAAGTCCCGGTGACATAAATGATGTGCTTTCCTTCGTTACGGCCATTCATAATAGCACGTCTCGCAATAACAGGAAGTCTTCCTCGAGCCAATAAAAGAACTCAGAGCATCTGCACTCCTCTCAGTTTGGTATCTGCCACCACAATTACTGTGGTATTGTTCTGAAAGTCAAGGCAAACTGCATAAATACAGCAGCAAGACATAAAAAAAAACCTCTGGCAGGCTGTCCCACGGATGCAGAGCTGTCGGGGTCAAACTAAATGGAACCGTATGTGAAAGGTAAGTATGTTCCCTCTCGCTTCTCCAAACAGGCTTCATCCCATCTGACTTCAAACCGGCCTCACAGCTGCCAAAAGGACTATTAAAGCAAATTAAGACTGAAATAAAAACATTTGAAGTCAGGACGGTGTAGGTGGGTTCACAGTGATGTAGTCTCCTGCTCCAGATGGCACCGGGTCTTAGAGGAAATCTTCTAAGACAAACAAGAGACCAGTCTCGTGGAACAGTTCACCCAGAAATGAAAATTTCTACTCGCCCTCATGCGGGTGTAAAGTTGGGTGAGGTTTCTTAGTCCACAAAACATTTCTGGAGCTTCACAGCACTGCAGGATTCTTCTAAACAACTGAAGTAGATTGGGGACTTGTTTTAAAGCGTACAAGAAAAAATGAAAAAAAAAAAAAAAAAACACCACATAGAATATTAAAAAGTAAAATGGCTCCATACAACTCGTCCTGCATAATTCAAGTGTCTCTGGAAACCCCAAGATCCCAAATGAATTTGAAAAGACATGACTTGTAATTTATTATTATATAAGACATTTTTTCTGGTTGTTTTTATGTTGTAAAACAAGTCCCCATCTACTTCAGTTGTTGGGAAGAATTATTTTGCTGTGAAGCTCCAGAAATGTTTTGTGGACTATGGAACTGTTCCTTTGAGCTCAAACAGCCCGCCCTCACTGTGAGCGCAACTGTAGCTTATAGAGGATCTATATGAAAGATCCTGGCTTTTGAATTTTGGCAGAAAAAACACCAGAGGGAACTCTTGAAAATAAGATAATAAAATGAACCCATAATGCGCGGCATTCCTTGTGAGCTGCATATGGCACTTGACATCTGGTTCCTAATCTGAACTGCTTTGACGAGTCAGGATCTTCTGCCTAGAGGCCGTCTCAGCTGCCAAGCAGTCATCAAAACATGGACCAGTGCTGCTCTATGTGCTGTTCTGAGGTTACTTAATGTCATTCAAACGGCCAAATGTAGGGTGATGACACAAGTTCCAACAAATACGATCACGACATTTTCAGAGCCAAGACTTGAATTAAGAGGATCTGACTAAATATGAGATCTAAAGTTTGGTAGCAGGGGCAGCGAATGGGATCATGTGCTGTATGACTTGTGGACGCGAGGGGGAAGCATTAAGGAGCTTGAAAAAGAGAGACTCGTCCTACAGCATGTGTTATCTGTTAGGGCTTCATGTCAGCCTACCTCGCCGTCTGTGCCCCTGGCACTGTCCTCTTCCTCTCCGTCTACTTCTTGGAGGAGCTCGGCCAGGCGCTCTTTCTCTGCCTCGGTCAAAAGCACTCGGTCCCCCTCGCCGCTTACTATCTATTGCATTGCACCATATTAAGAAAAAAAGACAAGTGAAAATCATTAGCTGCATAACATTTCTACTCTATTCCTCTATTCCTCTCTATTTCTCTTGAACTATACAATAACAAATAGACCAGAGACTTGCTCCAAGTCATGCGATATGCCCCGGCACTGCATTTGGCCTGACGTGAACTTTGACATACCTCAATGTTTCTCTTGACAAAGTCCTTCTGTTTTTTCTTGCCTTTGCAAGCTCCACAGGGGCTGCCATCAAACTGCTCCTCCCCGATGTCCTCATGGCCGGCTTCAAATGATTCTGTCAGGCTGTTTGGCCTCTTTTCACCTGTCGGGCAAGCCACATTTAAAATTCTCAGAAGATGAATAATAAAAAGCAAAAGCTCTAACAATAAACTTGAGCCAGATCTGATTTTAAAAAAAAAAAAGAGTAATTTTTTCAACCATGACTTCTTACCATCTAATCCACATAATTCTTGACATTTTTGAATCTCGATACAGGGTGAAATATAAACAATTGACTTTGTACTTTAACGCTATCCCTGCAAGGAAGCACAACGGCACAAGCGAATTTAACTGTTAAGAGGCTCAAGCCTCCGTGATAACACGCAGCCAACTGCTGAAGTGTCTCTGAGAAGAGCAACACAAGGAAATCCTTTAAGTTTCTGGGCTGCTGTTTGCGGGAAATGATGAGATTTTTTTTTTTCTTTAGGGAATCAATATGATAAGAAGCCACAAGATCTTTGATCATGAAATGGCTTTATGAGTCACATAGTGGGTGAACAGTTGAAGTGAGTGCACGACTGTCTGCACCAGCAATTAAAGAGGGCTTTCAGTTCTCCAAGCTCATGGCGCCATCAAGTGTGCAGTCTACGCAGTGCATCTGCGACCAGCTAGCGTGCATTCTGCTTTTTCTGTCGTTTTTTTCACTGACTCACTTTGCTCCAAGTTGAGGTCTCTGTTGTGCTCAAAGTCGAGAGCCTGAGTTTCAAAAAACGGCACAAAGTCATCCTCCTCTTCTGTCCCTTTGAGATTAGAGAACAGATGTAAGATTTTGCACAGTGACTGAGTGTACTAAACCGTTCAGCACACTCCTACACTCACCGGTGGGGGCCTCCAGGGCCAAAAACAACCTTGTGTTCATAGCTTCATGGGCAGATTCAGAGTGACCTTCAGGCTTATTCTGCGGCAGAGAAGTTCACATTACAGCAAAAATTATAAAAGCGACCGCCTTTATAGTGAAAAACAGCTTTGGTTTGTGGACTTGTAATGTAAGTAGAGTGTCTACCAGGAGCTCTTGCCAGAGTTTTGCTTGAACCTCTCTCCTTTGACGCCTGACTTCTTTGGCTTTGCAGATCATGTCAGACAGTATTTGATCAAGTCGTCTCATTTCCTGGATGGCTTCCTGTAGCTGTACATCATCCCTCTCTTCATCAGTGACACTGACACCAACTTGGTACTGGCCTATAAATATGCACACATGTTGTATACAATGTGGGGTAAATGAATTCAGACTGGAAGATCCTAAAATCTAGCGTTCCACTCCATTGTACAGAAAACGTACCCTTGTCAGGATCGCCGGAAGAGGAGTTTTTTATAGTTTCTTCAGATGTGCACTGCAGATACAAATTATTTTTCCAAAATTAACGGAAATTATTCAATGTTGTAATTCATTAAACATTTTTCTTTTCTGTCACTGTGTCTTATTGATTTTACTCTACCTGAACATCAGCTGCATCGTTGGTCAAAACAACGAGGGAGAATGGAGTTGTAGGACACATTCTGTCAGGATGAGGCAAACACACGCTCGACACACGACTACCTGTCTGCTTACTCGACGTAGGTCGGGAAATGTCCTCTAAACTACCTTTAATAATTTCCATGGCGTGATTTTGTCAAGATGTATTCAAGAAGGAAAACGACGATAAAGTAGAATAATTTATGAAATAGTTCGCTGCGTAAAACCACTTGTCAACAGAGACTTTGGGACATTGGGAATGTTTTACTTCCGGCAACTTGAGTAACTATGGATACAAACACTCTGGGATGTTGTCACTATGGAAATATGCATTTGTTACTATGACTACCGGGCGAAATCGAGGCAGCTCAGCTGACGCTTCAATCGAAGCAGCTAGCTAGTGTAGCGGGTTGCTAGCCACCAGGGAGCTAGCTAGCGGTTAGCCTTAGTGGCGCCCCCTCTCCTAACCTCACATTTTTGTTGTGTTCTGTAACGTTAAATGTCTTCGGTAAAGCTGAGCTATTAGAGATAAATGTCTACAGCGTGAAAAAAGGGGGCTGGAGGTTTTGAGGCCGTGTCTTTGTGGTAGGTAACGTTTACCAATAAGCTATTTTAACGTCTAGCTAGCGCAAGCCAGCTAAAAGGGCTAATATAGATTATCTGAAGTAAATTAGCCAACAATGACAATTTGTAGTAATATGCTTAGTTGGACGTGGATTTTCTGTAGGTGGCAGCACAGTTGCTAGCTAGTTATCATCAACAGCATA
This sequence comes from Spondyliosoma cantharus, assembly GCA_900302685.1. Lineage (NCBI taxonomy): Eukaryota > Metazoa > Chordata > Actinopteri > Spariformes > Sparidae > Spondyliosoma > Spondyliosoma cantharus. Next base: position 60,328 of record OMLP01045305.1, read on the forward strand.
TACTCTGCATGTCACCGTGGTTTCTATTGTTTTGGCCTTCTCTGTAACGGCATCGAGCTTAGCTATCATTGCTATGAGGAAGCTCTGAAAATGGGTGTGTTGCCGCTTAGACGGAACCATTTAGTCCCAAAATTGGTTGTATTTTATACGCGGGTAATGTACAGTAATTAGCTAAATCTATTGCTTCGCTAGCTTTGATGATTAACGGTAATAATCGTAGGATTTGCCATTGGTTTGTAATTGCCGCTAGCATGCTAAACGCTAGCACCATTGTCATTTTTGCTGGTGTTTTTTTCTCTCAGTCGTGTCATTGTACCACTGCCCCACAAGCACACCCATTTCTCTGGCAGCTTTCCAAGCTCTGCAGAATACCTGCGCCAGACAGATGCCAGCACACGGCCCTTGTTTTATCATCATGATGCATTGCATTTCTATGTTTGTAATTACATGCTTGTCTTGACTCTGCAGGGGAAGATGTGCAATGGAATGATAGAGTCAATATCAAAAGCCTTGTGGGTCCACACCTCAGACACTAAACAGCCCTTCTTGTTGCTGCTGGTACTGAGTGTAGTGTCCACTGGGCAAGGGTCAGGTAAGAGGCACGAATTATGATCGCACAGCCATATTTCTGTTGTTATGTCTTACACTTCTCAGCTGCAGAAACATCATCAGCCTTGTCATGGTTCAGCCCAAATGGGTGGATGTGAGGGAGTCCTGACACTGAAAGGATGTATTACTCATAATCAGCTGCCTCTTAACATTGATTTCAACATATGCCAGTTTATGACTTATCATTAACAATAGTCCAGCCCTAATAAAACAACCTTTTAACTATAAGTTATGATCATGTTGTCCAAATATTGTTTGCTGTCAGTGTCAGGGTGTGTTATCTCTTAGTAAGCTTTGCTTATTAACTTATTATAAATCTATATATAAATATAGTTTATAATATATCTATAAAAAATAACTACATGCATTAGATTGGAGTATGGTATAAATGTTCATATTTTTATGGCCACCCCCTGCATGTGGAAACACTGCAAAGCCTTTCTCATACAGACAGTTACCATAGGTCATCATGGTGACATTTACGAAAACCAGGCTCAAAATATTTGTCATGATATTTCGCCTGAAACCTGAGCAGTTTCACAGAATTTCCTTGTCTTCCTTCTCTTCCCAGGATGTGTGAGGCCATATATGGTCCAGAACAGCTGGGTAAACCTCACAGAAACCAACAGGGGCTCGTTCCCTGTGGGCACAGTACTGCAGTACAGCTGTGACCCTGGTTACCTGCCAGACGGACCCAGCATCCTTACCTGCACCACACTGGGACGCTGGTCCTCTGAACCTCCTCACTGCATACGCAGTGGTGGTAAGATATTCTGTTTTTCATGATCTGTAAAGTAATGGGGAGTCACTGTGATTCTAGCCGTTGTGATCTACTAGCCTTTTTACCACCCTTCTATCACATGTAAAAACCTCTTTACATATATTCACATTATACTTACATTATACTCACACTCACATTACATTAATACTCTGTATGAAGTTATAGTCTGTTTTGCTTATGTATAAACTTGGTACTTTTACATTTACTTACATTAATATGTTGTGTTTTTTTCCATCAGCATGTCTACCCCTCTCCAAACCTGAGAATGGAGGCTACACCTGCCACCCATCCCCCTGTCGAATGTTTGCTCATGGCACTGTGATTGAGTTCTTCTGTGATGACGGCTTTACTCTCAGCGGAGACTATAACTACCTGACCTGTCAGGATGGACAGTGGGATGGCCCCATGCAGATCAATTGTGTTAGCCAAGGTCGGTCGGCCCTCAAACTCAAACCTATCAATAGATCTTAAAACTTTTGCTTTGTTTTATTTTTAGCTTTGTTTTACCTCTTCTACTTTTACCTATGCAGCACTTTGTAACACACATATAAGTGTGTTATATTAACAAAACCTATATTTATTATTTAAGACTTATATTAACTGTATTTCTGTATGTTGTCCCTTTTCAAGGTTGTATAAGACCCTCTACAGTGCAACATGGCTCAACCAATCTGACTGACACCAACAAGAGCTTGTTTCCTGTGGGTACAGTACTGCAGTACAACTGCGACCCAGGTTACCTGCCTGTCGGACGTAGCATCCTCACCTGTACCTCACTTGGATACTGGTCCTCTGAACCTCCTCGTTGTATACACAGTGACGGTAAAGACAAGCTCCTTATATTACTGTATTACTGTAATTCTAAACCCTCTTTACACCTAGTATCAACATGTACTATAACCTGAACAAATTGAGATTTATCATTATTTTTGTTTTTATTTCTTTTATCCGTTAAAATTTGTTCTACACTTTTCCTCTGTAAATCACTGGCTGTTTTTCTTCTTTAAGGTTGTGTAAGACCCTCTACGGTGCAGCATGGCTCAACTAATCTGACAGAAACCAACAGAAGCTCATTCCCTGTAGGCACAGTACTGGAGTACCGCTGTGACCCTGGTTACCTGCCAGATGGACCAAACATCCTCACCTGCTCCGCACTTGGACACTGGTCCTCTCAAACCCCCCGCTGTTTACGCAGTGATGGTAAATACATCAGAGTATTTTTGCATTTTTTTACATTTTGTCAAATCTAATAGTGTCAAGTTGTTGGTGTCATTATATAAAACTGTATTGTCTGTATACGACAGCATGTGCTAGCAGGAGCATATAGAGGTTTAATGGAAGAGGACTGAGAATGATGCTTTGGGTAATGATAAGACCGATACAAAGTTGTCCCTGTACTTTGATTGAATATCTCACAACATTGTTTTCCTTTTTTTCCATGGACAGTATGCCAGCCTCCATATCAGCCAGAGAACGGGGGCTACACCTGCCACCCCTCAACATGTGGAAGACTTACTCATGGCACTGTCATTGAATATTTCTGTGAGGAAGGCTATATTCTAAAGGGGGACTATAAATACCTTACCTGTCAGTACGGGGAATGGGACAGCCAAGTTAAGCTCAGCTGCCTCATGGAGCAAGGTAACAAAAAAAAGAAGACATGTTTTCCCTCTTCGATAGATACAGTCAATTCTGTACACATAACTGTGTCAACTGATTACGTTTATCTTACAGACAGTGATCCAACTTTACCATTAGGGATGCCTGCCTTATCCATCGTGGCATCAACAGCCAGCTCAGTGGCCCTAATCCTGCTCCTGGTGGTGCTGTTTGTACTTTTGCAACCAAAACTCAAGTCCCTCCATCGGTGAGTCCGCCCTCAAAATCATGCTTTTATCCACCAACATCTCGTATTTAAAATCAGAAGTTATGGTAGGCACTTCATATTGGGCAAACTAGGCGTAGTATTAATAAGTCTTCTGGTCCTCCATGTCTAGACGTGACCAGGGAGTGTCCGGCCAGCCCGTGTCTATCATGGTGGAAGGCGTCCAGGTGACTCTGCCTTCGTATGAAGAGGCTGTGAGCGGCAGTGGAGCCTCAGCCTCAGCTGAGTCCCGAGTCCAGATAGTGCTGTCTGAGGGTCAGCATGCCGCAGCGCCAGAGGCTGGCCCCTCTAGGCCCTCTTCCCTCAAACAGCAGCAGTCAGAGATGGCTGTGGTCCACCCCATACCTCCATCCTCATCCTCCTCGTCACCCTCACCCTCATCCTCTACCTGGGTTCTGGAGCACGCAGGTGCTGCAGCTCCTTCAACCTCACAAAGAAGGCCGTCTGCAGGCAGCGACCAAAACAGCATCTCTCTGGACTCTGAGATGGACTACTCTGATGGTAAAGCCCTCTTCAGTCGCGCATTTCACAGGTTAAAAAGCCCCACTTTGCATTGATGAAAATGTTCGTCTTCTCTCTACAGACATGCCATTGCTGAAGGAGGCCTGAAAAGTGCATCAGCCTTTGGACTTACCCGAGGCAACCAGCGTTGCCACTGACCTGCACTGGTGAGCGGCATGCCTCTGGAGATTTTGTCAACACAGCTGTAAACACAGACAAGCCCGAGTGAAGAGGCTCCAAGTGAAGCTGTGGGCCACAATAGTTCATCTTATCATCCCGAAGGAGAACAGAGAAGGGATGCACATGTACATACATGCTTACATTTTTTATAGGAATTCCTACACTACATTATGTACGTCTAATGTCAGAAGCCCAATTTGAAAATGTAGAACAAAAACAGAAAGGAACAGACACCTCTGTCCGAGTGTCGTAAAGCCTGTTAAAAAAAAAAAAAAAAGACTGATGTATTAATGTTGAGTGGGCAGATCTGCAAACTCACTTTGAGAGCTTATAATTTCATCAGTGTCTTAATTACTGTTAATTTTCTTTAAACACATATCACTGCATTCAAGGCGCACACTGGCAAAGACGCATGAGGGCCAGGTCATCTAGATTGTTGTCTCAGTCATGCTCACATGAAACATGGTCTTCAAAGATTTTTGTGATTATAAATCATTATTTAAGGTGTTATTAATCATGACTCACATCATTCCACATGTCACTGTACAGTTTAAGGCTGCTCGTCCACCCAAGTGTTCACTCTGTAGCGTTTTTCATTGGACTGAGAGCAAACTTGTTGATTCAGGCCTGCATTCAACACATTTCATCTTTGCAAAATATATTCTGTTCACACCCCTGTCCCCAATGGCCTTAGCTTTCCACTTCTATGCACAGGTATCTCTATGTAAAATAAGGAATTTTAAAAATGAATGTCAGTTAAATGCCTCCGCTGCTTGGTGATATTACGTGTGGCTTTGTCAGACACATCACTTGTACACCGGAAAATATTATTCTCTTAATTTATGCAGACTGCTTAAAAAGTTCCTGTCTTGGCAGGAAACTAAGTTGCGTATTTAATTTATTTGTGTCCAGAATGCTGTTGATCAGCCATGGCTTCTTTTGATTGATTCTTCCACAGCTTTTTGAAACTAAAAAAAAAAAAAGAAAAGTAGGTCTTTTCACTTTGCTGCTTCAGTTTTCTTTCTATCGCAGGCACGTTTATATGTGACACTGTAAACGGGGTTGGGAAGATCCAACGCAAAAATGAGTAAGTGTACATATCAGTGTAATGTCAGTGTTCACTTTGTTTGACTGTCCATGGAATATTTCTTTTGGACCAGGGAATGGATTTTTTTTTTTTCTTTTTGTGAAGATGGTATTTTAATATATGTAAAAAGTTTTAAGTTAAGTTTACTCTGTATATACCATATGATCATTTTGATTAAATATTATTTGAGATGTTCAAATTGCTTGCATCCTTTGTTTCAGTAGCCCGCTCTCAAAACATCTCAGATGAACTTGATAACATACACCACAATGATCCAGTCTCAAAACAACAAATAACGTAAATAATATATTTTTTTATAAACTCATCCATGAAATTAGAAAATTTCAGTCTTCATATTTTGAATACAAAAATATAAATACAGAATTACATTTGAAATCCCCAATTCCTACTTCAAGATTGCCTGTACCTGACATGATTCAATAAACAATCGTTAATGTATTAGTTGTTACACATGCTCTAACAAACTTTCTGTCAGTATCGTAGGCCTGAGTAAGGAATATGTAGCTCATATTGAGACAGTGAGTGAGAATAGCATCTTCAGTGGATCGGAAGCTGTTTTTCCTTCGTTCCCTCTCCAGCACTCGGTTATCTTCTGCTTCTTCTTATGCTGTCATGGCTTCTTCACCGTCACTTGCTGAAAGTCTACGCTTGCACCTGCGTAAGAGAAGGGTGATATTAGACATGGTCTGATCTAAATTCGGGACCAACTGGCTGAACGCATGCACATGCTCATCTGAACCCTCGGCCCCTCGTCCCAGCCTCCCCCTCTGAAAACACACAGGCAGCTGTGACATTTACCCTCAGCTGGTGGCTTGACTGTTTGGTAACATCTGAAGCACAGGGCCAGGAGAAGGGCCTCAGTACACTGGAGCGTGATGTAAATCAGAGGGAAGAGAAACATCGGTCCGATGACCTGCGGGGGAAAAGCCACCTTTAGGATGACAAGGCACAGCTGGATGTTTTGACACCCTGTTTCCATGGAGACGGTCCTGCTGCATCTAAACGGACATGAGTCATTAGTTCCGATGCATGTTTTAATAATGATGATGATGATGATAATTAGAACTTTATATTCATAGCACTTTTTTGAAAGACAATGATTTCAAAATGCTTTACATACAATTGAACCCAATGCAGCAATAATAAAAAATAAAAGGTCA
>OMLP01045307.1:376-15078 GCA_900302685.1 Spondyliosoma cantharus
TTCTCTGCAATGTCGCGGTTCAGTCTGTCACCTTCGGCCCAGTTCAGGGTGAGCGGGTGTTGGCCAATGATGGAGGATCGAGCGACGCAGGAGGCGAGGCGGGGCTGGGCGGAGGTGACCACCAGGAAGGGCAGCAGCTTCCAGCCCGCCCTCTGCACCACCTCAGCATCCCCTTTTCGCAGCCGGGGGTCGGACAGTAAACGCACCGCCTCAGTCAGTACTGGCAGCCTGGACGAGACGACACAGGAAGTTTGATTTAGAAGAGAAAAGTTTAGAACATGAGTCGTGTTTCTAAAGAGAAGATCTTTATATTAGTTCTACAGAGTTGTCTGTGTGAGTCCATGTGGCCACAGGAGAGACGAGCAGGAGATAAAAACTGATCAAGTCTTCATAAGATGATCAAAATAATGATTTAGTGTGTGAAGTTCACTGACCATCGCTCAGCCGCCGACAGATCCACTCTGTGCAGCAGAGACAGTAAACAGGACACAGTGTCCTCTGGGTCCAAGACATCCAACACCACCTGGAACAGAACAAACAGCCAGCAGCTCATCATCAGCTGAACCTTTAACCTCCACCGGCTCACAGCGAACCATCTGTGACCTCACAGCGAACCATCTGTGACCTCACAGCGAACCATCTGTGACCTCACTGACCTCCAGGATTCGGAGAGCGGCGGCCACGACCTGCGGCACGTCGTCCTTCAGTCGCTCCATGACGGCGTCTTTCAGGAAGGTTTCGTCCAGACTCTGCTGCTGCGGAGAAGAAAACGTGAGAATCAGTAGGATTTGTCCCAGCTGTTCCTGAACGCACCACAAAGACAGTTGATTGTTGAGTCTCATTCCCAGGACGTCAAATAGACACATGTTGGGTTGGTAAAGCGTCCCGAGCAGCAACAGGACAACGAGGTCCCAGAACACTGTGTGAAGGCAGACAGGTGGCAGGGTCCGCCACCTACACACACAGTAACACAGTGTGTTGTCCTTTAAGGTCAGTTTGTTTGTTCAGTCATGAAGACAAACTGAGAGATTCTCTGAAGATCTTCCTGTTCTGTCGCCGCTGCTGAAAGGCATTCTGGGAGATGTTGGGTTGATGACATCACGAATGTGAGACGAGCTGTGAGGTCCTCAGGTCTCCTCTCAGCGTCGCCTTCACACAAACCATGAACTCACCTGCTGCTCCTGAACAGCTCACCTGTCCTGCTGCATACCTGGAGCACAGCTGCTGCCTCACACACACACACACACACACACACACACACACACACACACACACACACACACATACATGCCCACACACACTCCCAGTCCAAGATACTCTTCCCTATGGTTCCAGGCTCCCAGGATCGGCATGCAGCAGCCAGATAGTGTGGGAAACGGGAGGCTAATCCGATGGGGAAAACTGGACCTGCAAGTGCTGGAAAAGGAGGCATGTGTCGTGACCTATTTACTACCCACCCTTGTGCTGCTTTCATGGCCCTGTAACCCAGATGGCTCCAAAAAGCAGGAAAAGTTGCGTCTTACAAAGGGTCGAGAAGTTGATGCACTGATAAGTGACAGCGACAAACAGTCCATGATTAACCGTCTAGTCGGAGCTGTACAGGAGCCTCTGTGGCTGATTGGGTCAGTGATTATTCAAGATGATTTTTTGTGTGGTGTATGCAATCACATCGTGCACTGAGCTCAATGCCATATTTTTTCTGTTTGATTGCATAAATTGCGGTGGGAACATATTGTGATGCTTTTGAAATGGCTTGAAAAAAGGGCAACGCGATGTTCCAATTAGTGTCGATGTCACTGTGAGCAAGTGGGAGGAGGAGGAGTGGGTGGGTGGGCTCTGGCATGTGTCTTTGGCTGGACACCGGGACCAGTCTCTCCAGTCACCCAGTTAGCCAGTGATTTACAAACAACAGATGGTTTGCATCAGAAAATAGATTTCGGCATCGTTTCTCTTACGTTTACACCAGAATGATGCACCAGCGCACTTCATGAAAGCCAAGTTTATGGAGAGCAGATGAGTGCAGCCTATACCCAAAGGTACTGATCCTGATCTGGATGGGATCCAACCTCATGCAAAAAAAAGAAATGTGCTAATATGATCCCCCGACCGCTGTGCACTGGTAGCAGGGAACAAAACAACGCTGTTTGGATATTTGTTATGCAGTAGTTGATACTGTTCATCAGCAGGTTTCCTCACATTGTGGGGACTTCTGTGATGTATTTAATAAAGTTAGTTTGTCCACAAGACTGCTGACCTAGTTTCTCATCCTACATTGGAACCCAGTGAGTGTCAGCCTCATTACTCAGATCCCCCTCAGTCCCAGTGTTGATTTAGATCTAAAGTTCCTCTAATGGTGATTATCAGTTTGTATTGTGGTATCCCCCCGTGGGTCTGTTGACCAGACCAGTGAAATATCTCAACTTCAATCACGTGCTGGGTCTTCAGTCACACAAGGTTTTCCTCATCGGACAGCTAAAGGCAGCCCAGGAGTCGGTGTGAAATGTTGGCACTTGACATTTCTGTAAACCACAGATACTTCAATTTTGTACTGGCTATGCACTGTATTGTATTGTAAACACATTCAAATTGCATGTTTATACTGGACTTAAATGTCACGAGGTGGAGGGGACGGCTGTGGAAGTGTCGAGGCTGTCCAGCCAGGGACCACAGTATGAATCTGCATTTTAACTTTTCAAAGTGTGAAACCACTGGATAGATTTGACAGCGGACCATGGCGTTCTAACATTTGTAAACGTGACGCCACTGAATATCTTTGAGGAGACCTCGGGACAATAATAAGCCATGTTTATGGCAAATAGATTAATAAAAAAGCATATATTTGACGGGAAGTTTGGACACCTGCAGCCATGTTTGTGGTGACCAAAGCGGATATTTTACCATAACCATAACCTAGTGTTTTGGGTTTTTTTGCCTAAACCTAATTAGAGATTGAACACTGCATGAGAAAAAAAAGATAAATAAACTGAGCCTCGAGACATGTAAAGTTGCAACATTAAGAAATGTACAGTTTGAACTTGTATCTGTTCTTATGCAGGAACATACTCTGCCGACATTCGTTCTGTTGATTGCTTTGACTAAAAGGCTGCTCGATCTTAGAAAAACATGTACAGCATTTAAAAGAAATATGCGAACAAATACTTGATGCATTACCGTGAAATTTAGTGCAAACATTCTTGCCTTGCAGAGAATGCTACCTCTGATTGACTTAAGTTCAGCTGGAAACATTTAGCTCCCAAGCCCCTGTGCGTAACAAGGTAAGGCTTAAAATAGAAGTCTTCAGGGGCCCACTTGGTTGATGGTCTGAGGCCAGACCCGGGACCTCAGTCAGGCTGGTCCCCTTGTAATGCTGCTGGTTTTGAGTCTGTAGTCGAGTGGATGAGAGCAGACTTGCGAGTCGAGACCAGGTGAATTATATTCATCACAGGAGAAAAATGTGATTTTGTCTCAAGCCCAGGAGTGTGAACTGTGAAGTGCAGACTGAAAGGACATATATTGAAACTCCTTTCAACTGTGATTGCTCATTTATTGGTGCCATATCATGCTGCTGCCAGTTTTGGTGTTCATGTCTCCATTTGGATGTGTGCGTGCTGACCTCATTTTGAATGGCATCTAATTATCCTCTGGTCTGTTTGATCAGTCTCACTGTCCTTGGATTCCTTTAGAATCGTCAGTGCTTCTTTTTTGGAAATGTATTTAAATGCATGTGTAAAAGCTTTCATCATATTGAATTAGGTTTTCATGGGCGTGCTAAGGCCAGAAGAAGTGCTTGAGACTGAAATGTCACATGTGGAGATAATAAATGTTTATGGCAGCATTATCTGCTGTGCAGACCTTCATATTTTTGTTTTGGATGGATTTAGGTAACAGCATGACCCTTTCCTTAATGCCAAACTCTTTTGCACCACTGTATAAAGATAAACATCTCAGAAGAGAAAAGTTCTCTCTCCATGTGTTTTATTTCCCACTGTGTCATGGATCTTTCAGCCTCACAGGATCGTTGGCATGGAGACTTGTATTTCCAAGTAATTTTCCTTAATTTATTTCATTTGAAAATTGCTCTCGCCTTTGTATCATTACAGCATTCTGACAATTGAAACCATTTAAAAAAAAACAAAAAAACATTGAAGCCTGTTATGATAGTTGACTATTTATGGGTTATTTGAATAGTATTAACTCTGTTAGGATCAACAGAAACTTGCACAACATGTTGCAGATCCAGCTATCTGTGAACCTGTCAGGTCAGTATAGATCCCTCCACTCTTCATTGGCTCCCTTGTTCAAAATCATTAATGTTAAACAGTTAAATGGTAACAACAAATGCATCCTTGATCCTGATATCCCTGAAATCTATAAACACACCTCCTATCAGCCTTTTAGGCCAATTATGCTTCACATATAACAACTCTGCGGTCTGGTTCTAGAACCAAAATGGTCCGTAATTAACGTTTAATCGACCCTTCTGTCGATTCCTATCAAAACTTTTTTCCAACCTCATTTTAAGCCGAAAAACCACTCTGAAACACCTCACCACAGCTCATTGAAGAGCTTTAGTGGGTACACATTTAATTTCTCTGTCCATCTTTTGTTTAAAATGCGTATTTTGTTGTTAAGAATAGCTGGCCAAAGGTAGCATGTCAAGCTTACATTGGGAAATGTCCAGTGAACCATGGAGTTTTTATTGCAGCCATTATCTATAGCTCGCTGAGGGAGTTTGAGGGAAAGCGCATGTTTGATAATAAAACTGTCAATACCACATTCAAAGGAAATGTTTGTTTAGTATGAAGCCACATCTTATTTTCTTAATCTGTACAACAATTACGAGGGTTTTGTGGGTAAGCTTGTTGTTTACACATTTAGTTTTTGTACTGATTCAACAAACAAGATGTGTTAATTGGTGAGATTTATGGGGGCAGATTTTTACCTCTGGACAAAGTCATGTTAGACATTTCTCCTGTTTCCAGTCTCAATTCTAAGCTAAATAAACTATATCCTTACTCCAGCTTCATACTCCACGGACAGCTACAGTATAACAGTGGTACGAAGCGTATCAACTAACCCTAGGCATGAAAGGAAAAAAGGACATGATTGCTTCGCTAGTGTAATTTCTTGAATGCACACATGAGATGTTGTCGGGAATCAAATTGTAGTTAGAGTGAGAGTCAAATTACTGGTTACATACACAGACATACTGATTAGAATTATTCCGAGTTTCACATTTGTCACTGCTGTGAAAAGGTACTGCTTTCATTGATGGTGTATGAGGTCTGTCCAAGCTGCAATAAGGTTTTTTGCAAATTTGCAAAAGTGTCCAAATCAAGACGATGAGTAGCCATTTCACTGGCGATCAGCATACAAAAAGGAGTGAATACCGGAATACTGGAGAAGATTTCGTACTACTTTGTACCTGGTTATTTTGGTCCATATTTTCAAGGCATTGAGTAGCAATGCCCATCCCTACTTATGTGGAAACATAAGTAGGATGGATTGTATCCCCCTTTTATGAATAAGTCGACAAATCCTGCTTCACATGAAATGCATACCGGTTATACAGGATATACTGAACTACTGAGATCTGACTCTAACCATTTTAAAAATGCTGCCTTCGCTGGCTAATTGGGACTTGTGCCAAGGTTTGCCCCACTGTGACAATCAAAATGCAGTAGTTTCTTGTTCCGCTGACTGTCTCCTGATAAAATATAATTTTGACAATTATTTTCCTAATTATAAGCTGTGTGCTGCAGCTACGGTGAATATCAGGAGAAAGTCAGTTCAAAGTCTATAGCACCATTACTTTAACTGTCCTCATGTGACAGTGTGAAGTGGTGGCCGTGCAGTTGCGCTGTTGATTCAAGCCAGAATTTCGAAGACAGGAACTTGTGGAGCATTTCACATTTTCCTCCACACAGAGCAGAGTGGTAATACAGAGGTCATCAGAGGTCTCCGATGCAGCATCTTTTCTGGACCAGTTCACAAGTGGCTGCAGCTGCCTCTTCTGTTGTGCAACTTGTTGTAGGCGAGATTATATATTGTGAAAGCCGAAATAGGTGTGTTATGAACAACAAAATTGGCGACTCTGAAATCACTCAATTTCTGCCTGTCGCTCACAGTCGAAAAGAAATATTGAATGGTTCTTTAACAAGGGGCCTCCAGTGCAGCCAGCACTCTATTAATGGCAGGACACAGACAGTAATCAACTGCTGTCTGTCCACTCTGCCCCCTAAAACCAGGACTACAGGAGTTAGACAACATAATGTCAACACTCAAAATTTCAATTATCAACACCGCTACGGAGGTGAGCTGTGTCGGGGCGATTTAACCAAGGTCAAGATTTTATTTGTTACATAGAAAAGATGTTAAGTGTATTTCAAATAAACTGAGCCTGAACCACAAGAGCATTGGCCAATCAAACCTATGCATCATAGGCAGACATGCGACAGACAATGCTGTTATTATCACTTATGTAGGCTTATTAACACATAATAATGTTAATAAGCACCTTTCAGAAACTCATGTGGGCCTTTTCACCTTTTAACTCGTGTGGATAATCTAAGTGTAACATGTTTTTGCTACCAACAAATCCCATGAAAAGACATAACCATGTGTCTGTCTCAGTACTTTCCAACTTCACAACCTTGTGTGTGCCTCAGGAGGTAGAGTGGGCTGTCCTATGATCACATGGTTGACACTTTGACAGAAGTAAATAATGCATCTTTGGGGACACCTGCGCTATTATTATAAAATTCAGGACAGCACTCTCTTTTTTTGTTTGTTCATACTAATAGCATATCTTTTATTTTTTATTATGACCCACAAACTGGTTTAAAATAACATCCAGATAGTTAGAACAGTCTGGCACCTTTGACTGTAAGTCAGTCAATTGCTCTTGCTAATTAAGGTTGGAGGAATTAAAATGAATAGTTTTGTGTACTTTATCGTGCTTAAGTATACGGGTCTTTATTTCCTTGTTATCTGATGCATCCTCATGTCCTGCATTCAAGCATGATTAAGGACAAATGCCATTTCTTAGGTTCATGAGCAATGGTTTAATATACTATCTGCAATTTTCCTACATTTTGTATTATATTGTCCTTGCTGCTCAGCCATATGCACCCAATGCACCAATGAAACATTGTGTTGATGCGTCTAGCAGGTGGGGATTATGAAGGTCAATATTTCTGAGTGAAGGTAGCTGCTACTAGGACAGGCTACTAGGAATTGTCCTTGTGCTACTGATCAATCTGGGCCTGCTATATAATGCTTTGGCCATACGCCCAAACTTTTTTATTATGATCAATTTGTTGTTGGTTTGGATCTTTCATGGGAATTTCTTACAATAAAATAAATAGAATGTAATCTGTATGTCCTGTATAACCTGCTCACTACCATTTTGATCATCACTTCCATGGTTAATTCAAAAAGTCTTATTGAAAACACATTAACACATGAGAGTTGTTTTTTTTGTGCAGCTACAGTGGTGCCGGATTAAAGAAATGATGTCTTATATTAAAAATTGATCTAAAACATCAGCAGTAGACAGGTTTTGTTTTCAGTCATTCATTGTGCACCAGTCATACAAGAAACACAAATACCAATTTCTGTACTCACAGGATCAGAAAGTAGACCTCAAACTGTGCTGGGTTTTGAGAAAGAGGCAATTCTCACTTTTCTCCTCAGCCAGCAGACAGAATGATAAGTACCACTCTCTTCACGTGTACATAAAGGCGGTCTGGGGAAGGTACACAACAAAATCTCAACATTAAATATGAATAGACGGAGCAGGTTAAGGTTGGGTCTACACCAACATTTTAAATCACATGGTAGCAGAAGGGGATCCAGGATAGAACTTTGTTGGTGCCTTTTTGACCAAAAGTTCCTGGTAACAAAACTTCAGTCCAGACCAGTGAATCCCAAAGTGTCGGCCATGAAGGCACTGCAAGTGGTGCTGCGAAGGGTAATGAACGATAGATATGTTTTAGTAAATTAGATTTCAATAATGTCATTAAAGGTCATACTGATAACATTTTTATGTGGACAAATGATTTTTTTTACAGAGCTTGCAGAAAAAGTGCAAAATAAAAGTATCTCTTTTCCTTGAAAACATTATGATGATGGTGCAGGAACTAAATTACAATGTTTTAAATGATTGATTTGTTTGTCTGTAATAGTTCTGACAGTCGGTTTCAGCTCCTAACAAGGTTTATCAGCCAATAGTATAACGTTGTGTGAATCGCATGTTATCTTTGTTTCGTTAGCATCAAGAGTCCTGATAGTTGCCAGTTTATGGAAAATTAAACATTGATGGTGATGGTGTATATTTTCATCTCTGTCATCTCCAAATCACAGGAGAATGTGTTACAACTCCAGTGTGATCTCAGAAGATATGAGTGGAAAAGCTCCATGTACCTGGCTTCACAGGTTATAGGGCTATTTTACCACCAGCACCAAATGGGTTGCACACTCTACATTTACAAACTTAATCAGCAGTTGAGGATGAGGAAAAATAATTAAAAGCTGCTGCCTCTACTGTCAGACTGATGTCTCAAGAACTGACAGATCTTTGTGAAAATGGATAGCCATCTTACCCTTGCCCCAGCGATCCCTTTGTTATATAGCAATGGTGAGGTAGGACACAGATATGAGACAGGATCCCACAGAGTCTAGATAATAGTGGTAGTGGAGGAAAGACAGCAGGTGTTTGATGGAAACTTGAAGTTGAACCTCTCTGTCATTCTGGTGATGGGGGCGGTGGGGGGAGTCTGAAAGACAGAATGACGTTCTTTTTTTAAGAATTACACCATTTTTGATTGCAAAGATATCTAAAGAACCACATCAAGGGACTGATTGGTCTGACGTGGGTAGATATGGTGATGTTGTTGTCATTGTCTACTCACCCCATGCTGATTGAAAGTTGGATGACATTTTGCATTTCACAGAACATTTCTGGAGCTTTACAGCAAAACAGAGTTGCAGCATTCCCCTACACAACCACGGTAGATGGGGGACTTTAAATTATCCCTGGGGGAAATGATCCCTTAAACTTTGAACAATGAGGCTCTACTCATACCTCTAGCATCAGTTTGGCATTTGCAGGGCTATGCGGTCAAATAAATATGTGACTTGCGGGTAGACTTAAGAAAACAAAACTTGCTGACAAACCGTTCACATTTTTTCAATCCATCCAACTACCCCAGCCAGCCCCAGACTCGGACTGCCTCTTTATATTAAAGCTGTAGTCTGTAACTATTTTTTGGTTATATTTGCTAAAACTGTCATTATGATCTGACAGTAGAATAAGATACAGGTCAGCTGTTTAAAAAAAAACACTGTCTGTGGGTCCACCCAGTGGCCCTAATTTGATTTGCAAGAATCCACTGCTCCCGGGTCAATACAACCAATCAGAGTCAAGGGGAGTGTCTGAGAAGTGTCAATCATTCTCCTGCATACCCTGCTGGCAGCTTCCCTCCCTCATGCAGCGCATACTGGGCAGTGCCCCTCCCCCACGCAGGCGTAGTGCCTGCTCTTACCTGGTCAAGTACGTTTAAGCTCAAACTGTAAACAATGGCGGATAACAGACAACAACAACAGAGCCCCACCATTGGCCACGTCAAAGAGAAGAAATGAGAAGACTTACAAAGAAAAGCAGTGTAAACACAAAGAATTGGACCGAGCCAGAAAGAAAACAAGGGTAAATATCGGAGCGTCATTTCAGAGGTGGAGGGAGTTGCGGGATTTGTAATGACTCAAGCGCGACGCAGAGTTTGCTGCTTTTCTGCTGGACAAGTAAGGACCCCTCACAATAGCGCATATCGCCGATGTTGCAGTTGAGCTACATAGCTTGTTGGTAAATCTAGCTTGTTAGCTTGTATGCTAACTCTGGTGTTTAGCTTTGTCTTTATGGCTACTGGTTAGCAAAAATATCTTTCAAGTGACCAGGCAGTTATAATGTTAGTTTGTGTTCAGTACACTCTGAAGTGGTTGAATTGGTTTAGAGAAATAACGTTTCTCATGCTTCAGAAAGGCAACATGGCGTTGTACTGGGTAATGATTACCTGGTAACTCTGTCTACCGCGATATAAGGAATATTGTTTGTTACTCGGGATATCTACAGTGATCGGCATGAGGCACTCGTCATTACAATACAATTGTTACATTACATACAAGCCTGTTCGTGCACGGCAGGCTCCTCTGTGGGGAGGCTTTGAAGGCAGGGCTGCAGCGCAGCAGAGAGGAAGAAGGAGAGACCTGGGAGCTGTATCATTCAAATTTTTTCATTCAAAAAGTCATTTTTTTCTCAAAACTCCAGATTGCAGCTTTAATACACTATAGGGGCACATCCAATAATGATGCTAGCACAGAAGCAACAGCAAGTACGGTGTCGGACTTAAAGCTTAGGACCTCTGACTAGGTTGCTGTATTTCATGCATTTGTAATGAAAAGAGGCTTGAATTTGACGTGCAGATACTGTGCGAAGGAGAAAAAAAATGCACGTATAAAAAAAAAAAGTCTTGTGAAATGGAAGTAAAGGGAAATAAGCTGCTGTGTGAACAATAATCAGGACCACAGCTGAGTAGACAGCTCCGCGGCAGGCTCACTACTGTAGCTGTGCATTCACTGGATCAACACAAGGTATTAGACAGTCTCTGGCCTGCCATGAAGCTGTTAACTGTACTGTAATTTGAGTACTATGTTTTTTTTCTGATTTAGCAGGAACACACACAAGGAAGTAGTTAATTCCGTGGGGCAGTTTGTTTCCAGAGGAAAGACTAGCTTACGGCATTTTCCACCTTGTGATATGTATTGTTGAAACTGTTTTTAATACCACAGTGATGCCTGAGCTGGCAAGACGGATTGGCATTGTGTTCCTGTATCAAGGCTGGATGCGATCCCAGCTCCTTTTGCAGATTAGTGAAGAACTCTATGCTTCTGTACGTGCCGGCATTTTAAAGAGCTTGTTCATATTGCACCAGATGACATTTGCATGTTGAGGTTCTCTCTACTTTCCCCTGCAGTGCTACTGGGCACCTTTTAAAATGCAGTGCCAGGCTTCAACGCCAGATCCTATTCACGATGAATAGCAGACTATATCACTGTCCTGTTGTCATTTAATGTATGTGCTGTTTTTGCTGCAAAACGTGAATCCAAGTGATGAACATATTAGCTGTTGCGGAGGCTTTTTTGATTTAGGTGCATCTTCAGTGCCGCTGTATGAATCAAAGTTCCATTTCACTGCTACTTTTCTCTTAATAGATTTTGTAGTGTTTCAACCTTCATCAAATCTGCTGACAGATTTCTTGCCAACCCAGAGCTACTGTATATAAATCAATATGAACACTCAGTGGTCCATTTTGGTACTAACTGGAACATTATCCATCAACTCTGCAGTAGTGGTGGAGTTCACAATTGAATTAAACGCTAGTTCAGCCTCTCCACAGATTTTTGACAGTTAATCAAAAGATAGCTGCCTTGAAAAAAAAAAAAAAAAAAATTTTGGCCTTTGTGTCCTTTTAGTTTTTCAGATTTACCCTCGGGGCAACCAAGGAGGGTAGAAGGTTAACAAGTAGGCCCGATAAATCGACATCTCACCAAAGGTTTCCTTTCTTCTGAGCATATCAGCACTGTGCATGTTACTCCTGTTATAGAAAGTCAAAGTATGCCAATCTTTGATGTGCTCTGGTGAAATGTTATCGCGTTTGTGTCAGGAGATTGGGCAGGCAGAAGGTTTGGCTCCACTCGAACAGATCTGTCTGTTCTCTCACGTTGGAGCTGAGACTAAGCTGCGTGTAACAAAATGAAAAAGGAAAATGGCAAATTAAAGAACCGGATATAGCCCTGAATTGCAGATGCTGCCATTAAATTAGACAGTAGGTGGTTTCAGGAACGGAAATAGGTGATGACACATTTTGGAAACCTTGATAAACACCAACACAACAGCAGAGCAACGTGACAGAAACAATTATTAGAAAACTGAGAGGCTTCAGTAAGGTCTCATTCTCTCCTGCATCCATGTTGTTGCTATTTATACCTCCACCCCTCTGACTGCAGAGCAGAGCTGGGTTGCATATGTCACAGATATTACAGAGAAAGCCCCATTCCGGCAGACCCAGGAGGCTGTGGGCAGTTCACCGGCTGCGAGGAGCTAAGCCAAGCTACGACTCTAAAGTCTACGGCGCGCAATCCCAGCTGCTGAATCCAATGGAGGCTATCAAACCTTTCATCTTTTATGTATAAGCTTCCTGGCTGCCCTACTACTGGAGGAGGCGAGACACTGGTCCCACCTCACAGGAACCTCGGCGGAATTATTCCATCTGAATTATTCATTGTACATGAGGGCGATATCTTTTAAAGGGACAGATGTGTCTCTATTGCCACCCTGTTGTCAAATTAAAGGCAATGTAGGGGATCAATGGCAGGATGCGAGTTCTTTTCTGTTGAATGGGGGAAACATGATCTCATCTGGCACAGCCAGACCTAAAATCCATGTAATTGATCTAGACCATCATGGTCTCCTGGGACTAGGACCAACAGTGAAGATTTACTGTGGATGTTCTAATTCAGGCATTGAAGCCTTATGGGGAAGCTGTCTTCTGTAATTCCGGCCTCAAATTGTAGACTTCTCTCCCTCTATTACCATCTGTTGAGATTTTTCAAGCTCCTTTGTTATGTAACATTCAACTCATTACAGTGTCTCCAGAGTCTTATTTAATGTGACCACTAGAAGTCTCCAGAATAAGAGATTTTCTTGTAGTGCAACCTTTAGTCTAAACAGATGTAAACAAGCTGCCGAATTTGACGAGTTCGGAGCGAGAACATGTTGACTGGACGTATGAAGGATTCACGAACAAAAGACTCTTCTTGTATTTACATTTACATTTAGGGCATTTAGCAGATGCTTTTGTCCAAAGCGACTTACAATAAGTACATTTGTCACAAGAAAGAAACCACGACATATCACCGTCAATAAAGTACAAAAGAAAAAATAGAAACAATTTTCAAGCTCTCATGCGAGCATAGTAGCTTTTCATCAAGGATACCTTAAGTACATAAGTGCTAAGGGTAAGAACATACAAGTGCATGTACTTGTGGTATATGCGTGTGGTCTGACCAGTGTTTGGAGGTAGAGCGTTTGGATGAGGAGTTCTGTTGTGTCCTTTGTGCAATTTGGACTCAACTTTGAAAAATGTGTGGTATTATTCCCAATGATCATTACCAGTTTGGCTGCAGCCTCTTAGTCTTATTTAACTTTCCTCTCCTCCTTTGTTCCAACTGTGACCCTCATTTTTAAGATTGCAGCCTGTCTATAGTTAGTTCTTATCATTTCAAGGCACGTGGATGTATAAAATGCAATTCTTCCTGCTCATCCTGGTGTGCAGACATGCATAAACACATACGCAGTAAATAGTTACAGCTTTAATAATACCACCACATGTTGAAGCTCCCCACAGAGTTTATTGCACAGAGGGATGCTGGATTGCCGGTTGCTTTAACGATTCCTCTGTTCTATTTTTACGAGTTAGACAGCAGCAAACTGTGCTGTTTTGTTTATATTTTGCAGCGGCCTCAGATTTGTTCTCCTATGAACAATGCAGGTTTAAATTTGACCATCTAAAAAAATTGTTGGGCTGGTGAATTATCACACACTCCAACCTCCCTCTAAAGTCTGTCTCATTATCACATGCAGAGAGAAATATCACCTACAATACGACATGCTCATCTTTAAATCCGCGGCTGCATGACTGGCACAGTAACCCTCAGCGTGGAGCAATTAAACTCTGTCTGTTTATCGCAAGCCGTTTGCGGAAGGTGCTAGAATGAGCCTTCAGCACCTTCCTATCTCCATCAGAAGCCCGATATAATTAGCCCTTTTTTGTCCTGCCTGGAGCCATTGTCTTTGTTTTGATGGTATCACAGTCACACTGTAATTGCATTCACTTTCACTCCGGTGGCTTTATAACCTATCATAGATTAGAATTGGAGTTTGCTCTGTTACGACTAATTACAGCTAATGATATTTTGGTGCCACTTGGACATGATGGTAGGTGTTGCATTCTACACCAGCAACCGGAACTTAATTATCAACTAAAAGAAATGTCGGACATTTCATTAGCCATTTGAGTTTGCTGTTGCACTTTTATGTGGTTTCACTTTATATGTATATCATAACATTATCATAAATGATAGCTAAAAGTTTTACCTCAATAACCCCCTAATTACTGCTTAATAGGTAAGCAACTAGTTTTACACAAATTAAGGTCTTAATATACGTTGCTCATTTCGGGTCCTTTAATGGTGCCACTTAAAGGGATACTTCGGGTTTTTGGAAGTGAGGTCATATAAAGTACATATCTATAGTCGGTCTGTTCCCTACCGTAATTGCCGATCAGCGCAGCCTCAGTTTGGAGAAGTAGAGAGCCTCTCCAGCCCAGACACTCAGCTTTGTACTGCAGTGAACGGAGTCCAGATGCAAAGCAAATTTTAACCACCTAAAACAAGGCCCACCTAAAAAAATCTATATCAGTTCAAGTGTACGTTACATAGAGAAAATTCACACCGCCACTACATTTTCTCAACCGTAGAACCTCCATATCCCTACGCAGTTGCGCTAATGTGTAGGGATACGGAGGTTCCACAGTCTGTGTCTGAAATTGTTAAGTTTCGTTTTTATTTTATTTTTATTTTTTTAG
>OMLP01045308.1:0-13493 GCA_900302685.1 Spondyliosoma cantharus
CATGCTAGCTTACTGGGAAAGGAGCTAAATATCGCTCCACATTTGAACTGTTTTTACCACGAGGTCCGTGACCTCAATGTGAAATGATTACTTGTAATAATAACTTTGAGTCAGCACTTAATGAGGGATGAGATGAGGATGAGGAACCTGCTGCTGCTGATTCATGGATGTCTGACTGCCTTCAACCTTTACAGCTGCTGACATTAACTTTAACTGTTCTTAAACTGTGTTAGCTGTGAACTGTACTCACCTTTCTTCTGAAAGAAATGTGTGAGGAGTTGTCTTCCCTCTCCTTGCTTTCTTTCCCTGTCTGCCTTTTCTTTTTGTTTAAGGCTCCCTGTTTTGCTTTCTTGGGGAAAGACATGTCTTGATAAGCAGCAGCCACTCCACTCGTTAAGCTGTTTGGAGCATCTTCACACCTGCAGCTGCAGGGTGGACTGAACCATTATGGATTGTGAGGGGTGAGAGGGGCCTCAGACAGCTCCACTATTTTTTTTTTTTATACCGAGTAAAGTCTCTCATCCGATTTATTCTGCCAATTTTAACTTAGTTTTGACACTAGTTACTTATCAAATAAAAAAATTAAATAAAAACAACATTTTTATTTCAGGCCTTTCGAGGGCCCCCTCCCCCATTGGGGCCCTGGTAATCAGTCCCACTTTTCCCCCCAGTTCGACGCCCCTGATTACATTTGTGGGTTTATTACATTAAATGCTGCGTTTTTTATTACATTTGCAGACATTATTACATTAGCAGGCATTGCTGCCTACCAGAGATCCAATCCTCAGCAACATCATATACAACACAGTGCTAACAATTAATAATACAGTTTATACAGATTAGCCCTTACCGCTTCGCGCAAACTCTGTCTCAAGCTTTTGTAAATGGATTCCACATCTGTGCCTTGTGTCAGTTCTGTAATGTCTAAAAATACATTGTCCACGTCTCCTTTTCCACTCACATCACACCGCACATATATAATGAGGTATGCGAGGTATTCTCTCCACTGCTGGTTGGTCCAGTTAGCCGGGAGAGAGAGGCAGGTGGAGTCACCATCATCAGTGGCCTCTGAGCTGTCTTTAACCCCATCTCCAGCCTCTGTCAGCTTGTCCCGTATCATGGTCACCCCGGGCCCGGCTGTTGGCGGCCTTTCACCGGCAGCAGTCCCCGCAGGTGCAGCGGTAAAATTCACAAATCATGTTTTCAGTGGAGCTCATGTCTCTCTAAGGGGGGCTGAGACCCCCTTGGCTACCCCGTAGTTCACACCCTGTTTACTGGTAAATAACCAAAAGGTATCAAATAAAAGATTTCTTGAAAGTCTGTTCCAATCACACCAGGACTTACCATCAGGAGATGCTGTGGTTCCACTTCACACCAGACACATTAAACAATAAAACTTTATCTTAGCTAAACTTTATCCTAGAGAAACGTGGAAAACATCAGTTTTATGAACTACTTTCACTATTTCTTAATTTTTTAACATTAAGATGATGAGATTCTGGTTTAATGGTTATTTAAAACTTGTTGGAATTTGGATGAGTACAGAGACCCGTTTTAGATTGGAATGTCACAGCTCTTACAACAACATTGTCGTAAACAATAGATTGACAAGGGAGGAGGAAGACACAAGATAAGGCCTCCATTTTAATATCTCTCTTGAGAATGTATCTTCAAAGGGGGAGAGCCATAGACCAGCAGCCATCATTACCTAATTTACAATTGCAAAGACATTCAGTTGTAACACATCTTCGTGAGAAAACAGTTCTCCTTTCTTCTGATGCTCAGAAAGTGGATTCCTGCGTGCTGAGAGAGAGAAAGGAGGGGGTATCTGTCTCGGAGAGGGGGGAGGGACAAATGTGTTATCAAGTTGTAAATAAGAAAAGGGGGAAATCTCCTGTGAAGCGTCCATCTGAAAGTTTTATTGCATCGCCTCTCCTTGCCAGGTGAAGAGGTAGTGAGACTGCAAGGCGCCCCCACAGAAAACAGTCAGCTTGGGGATGAAAGGAGTAATTCATTTTAGAAACAGGCTTTCTTTGAAATCCAGAGACGAAGGACATGTGTTCCTACAATAAAATGTGGTTTCTTTTAAGACCATTTAAAAACAGACCTTCAATGTTTTTTCTTATTTTGCATAGCATGGGTTCGATGGCGATTGAGTACAGCATACCTGAGAGGGGCAGCCCTGTCTCACCCCCCTGCACACTTTAAAAGGGGCGCTCAGTCCTCCATTGATCTCTAGTACACTTTCAACATCCTGGTACAGAACCTGGATCATGGTTATGAGACCTGTGCTGAGGCCAAAACTCTCCTTTCCTAGATAAAGGTGCTCAACCTGGTCAAAAGCCTTTTCCTGGTCCAACGAAATGAGACCAGTATCAATTCCCAAAGAACTGGAGATGTCCAAAACATCCCGATTCAATGACACATTGTCCAGAATAGACCTACCAGACACACAGTAGGTCTGGTCCTGGTGGACTATCAGATCTCACAGCCTGTTGCCTAGTGCCTTTGATAAAATCTTGTAATCGGTGCATAAAAGCGACACTAGGCACCAATTCTTAATATCCAACAGGTCTTTTTTTTTTGGCAGGAGAGTTACCACTGCTCTCCTGCAACTCTGTGGTAGAATTCCTTGTAAAGTTCAACAGGGATCCCGTCGATCCAGGGGCCTTGTCCCCCTCCATGCCCTGCAGGGTTGTGTAAAGTTCCTGGAGAACCAATGGTTCCCCCATCTCAGCTCCGAAGTCTTCCGGGACTTTTGGCAGATCCCCACAGAAAAATTTAAATATGTCTTTATTTTCTTCATACTCACTGCTGTGGAGGTCTGTGTAAAACAGTGCAGCTCTTCTCCGGATCTCTTCAGGCTCAGTGAGCTCTGCTCTGGAGGTCGAACGCAGCACAGGGATGCTCCTTCTCTGGCCGTTATTTTTCTCCAGCCCAAAGAAGAATTTGGATGGAGCGTCCATGACTGCTGCAGCTCAATATCTGGACTGGACCAGTGCCCCCTGAGCCTTTGTGCCTAGTAGGTCTTTTAGAGCAGATCTTTTAGATTTGAGATCTTTAATATGATCTTGATTTCCAGTGGATTCTACTAAGTTCTGAATTTCCACAATCTCAGTCTCCAGATCCTTCATAGATCTGGTAATGTCCTGTGTGACGTTGAAAGTGTACTGCTGACAGAGCTGCTTTATCTCACTCTTCCCACCACTGTCTTAAAGAAAGAAAGAAAATATTTTTTCCTACTTCTAAAACCTTCCCAAAAATAACTAAAAACGTGTTTAAAATGGGCATCTGACAACAAAGTGGTGTTGAAAAAAAAGTAGCCAACAAACCAGCACTGCTTTCACTTCAGTCATCCTCATCATCACTAGCCGCATTGTTCAGTTCTATCCTTATTTTCTATACTATCTTTCGAATTCTGTAAACTTCCTGGTCAGTATACCCCCCTCTCCCCCTACTTCTCATTTGTTGTTGGGCAGAGTTTGTCAGCAGCTCTTTGTCTGAGAAATAATCCTCTATTTTACAGATTTTGTGTTCTTAGTTTTTTGTAGGAACAATTTAATTTTCCCCACACTGCCACTTTATTCCCTTTTTTCTTTGAGAAAGCCCAGGATTGGCTTTCCTTGTCCTCTGAGTCTTCCTCCACACAGGATCCGGACTCTGAGCCTCCTTGGGCCTCTGTTTGCTTCCCCTTACCCGGACCTGCTTTCCCTTTCTTGGCCTGAAGCTCTCCTGAATTATTTCTTGATTTTCTTTTCAGATGAGGCACTTTTAAAAGGTCACCCTCATCCTCCATTTCAAATTCACTCCCTTCCACTGTTTCTCTTCGGATAGCTGAAGTCAGCCAGTTCTTATTTACAGACATAGATAATGCAGATAAAAAAAATCTAGCAAACTCACATTATACACAATTAAACTGTCGTTCATATACACCGATTAACCACAACAAAACCAGTTGATATTAATAATATTGATCATCTCGTTACAATGAAATGTTCTGTGAGGAAACCTTGGTCTTGGTGAAAGACAAATGTATTTTTTTATAAAACACAATGTTGTGAATAGAGTGTGTCTGTGTGTGTCCCCACTGTAATATTTCCTGTGCCTATATGATTGTGTTCCCACGTGATGGTGTAGAAAAATCCCTCCCCACCTCCTCAGCCCTTTTAAAAAGGTCTCACCAACTCTCTGTTGTGAGCCTCAAATGAATCACTCACAATTAATTACTCTGTGACTGCATAGAGAGTCTGCAGCCCCCTGCCACCGCCTGTGGGGCCTTGTCTAGCTGTGTTGGGTATAATCTCTCACTGTGAGGCCGGATCTACCATGTCCCACTCAGAGGGGGGTAGTGTTTGTCCCAGTCAGCTGGGAAACTGCTGCCCCCTCTCTCCCCCTGCCGCTCTGCTGCCAGATCTGTCTGTTAAGATGAGATAACAGATGATAGCGTAGCTGATGTACCAGCCAATGCCTGCTGGGAGTGGCTGCTGTTAGGTAGACGGATACAAACGGCCCTCTCAAGTCTTTTACTGTTTTCTCATTGTCATCATGGTTCCTTGTTCTTGTTAAAGCAAAGGTGTCCTTGCAACAAAGTCCAAACAGAAACTAAACTCCACACACAGACATATCAATCTGGTGTGCACTCATGCAGAATTGGGTGGTTCATGGACAGTAGTTAAATGAAGTTTGGGGATTAATGCTAAAATCATACAGGGTGCATTCTGCCCTGCAATGACTCTAACTCCCATGATATCAATGAGCCCCCAGCCCTCATTGTTATGCAGTAGAAACTAGTCAGAGGAATCAGAAGCAGAATAATAGCAAATCGTGAGTATTACATTAGCCCATAGCAACTGGCACTAAAAACGGGACCATAGTTCAATCAAGCAACACCAGCAACAGATATCAGCACCACAGGAATATTCTTGAGGTCCACTACTTTGGTCCAGACTGAAATATATAATAACAACAACTACAAATAATGTAATCTTTATTAGACAGTAAACAAAAGTTATACTGTAATTAGACACCATATAGCCTACCCAAATTATGCTGTAGCTCATAAAAAGAGAAAAGCTCAAGAAAGCTCAAATAAATGTATTTTCCTCTGAACTCTGTGTATTTTGTCTGACTATTATAAAGGCCATGTCCAATATAATATGGCAGTACATTCGTCTAATTAAACTATAGACCGATGTTGGTAATATTAAATGCATAATTTGGTAGTGAGGGTAGAATAGCGTCTAACTAGCTATTTTGTATCTGATATGGCATTGTGTGTGATTTATAATTAGACTAACATCTTGTAAAATTGTGTCTAATAGTGTATCAGGATCTCTGATTTGGTTTGTAATTACAGTAAAATTTGGTATAATAGTGTCTAAGTATAGTAGCCTATATTTTAAGTAATAAGACTTTATATGCGGTTTCTGATTACAGCATAATTTGGGTAGGCTATATGGTGTCTAATTACTGTAAAATAAAGTGTGATCTTAATGTCCAGTGTGTAGGGTTTTATTGGCCTCTAGAGTTGTGATTGCAGATTGCAGTCAACTGAACAATGATAATTTCATGCTCACCTAAGGTGGCTGCTAAAAATGCATAAAAGCGGGGGGTCATGTGATGATGGCTAAGGAGATGGTCAGGTATTCTCACTTAAGATACAACTCCTTTTCGTAATGTTATTGCAATAGTATGACTCTTGAACAGTTTTGGACAAGACAACGGGAGACAATTCCGTCGTCTAAGAGCAGAAAGAGCAACAAACCGTGACGGCTAACCACCACTACACAACCACACTACATCTTTATTATTATTATTAAAATATCTGTAATATAGCTTGGAACCAGACCTGAATGGGCTTTAAAAGTGATCAGTAAAATCTTAAAATCATTTCTAAAATGGACAGGGAGCCAATGGAGAAAAGCTAGTACTGGAGTAATGTGTTGACGTCTGTTAAAACCAGTTAGAAGCCTAGCTGCTGAATTCTGTACCAGTCGGAGGCGAGAAAGTGATTTTTGATTTATGCCGGAGAGAAGGGAGTTGCAGTAATCTAATCTTGAAAAGATCAATGCGTGAATGACTTTTTCCAGATCGGTGGGTGTGAGCATGTGTTTTATTCTAGAAATGGGGTGTAGTTGATAGAAGCAGGACTGGACCAGTTTATTGACATGAGGGATGATGTCAGCTCTTTTCTTGCAATGCGTTTTATGTTGACGGAGAGGGTAGCAAGGGCTTGCTGATAATGACTAATATGGTTTGGGGGGCTGAACAATATGATTTCTGTTTTTGTGTTGTTAAGCTGTAAGAATGTCTGGGCCATCCAACGGTTAATATCTAAAACAGCAGCAAGGCTTCCAGGGTCACCAGGCCTAAGCGGAAGGTATATTTCTGTGTCGTCTGCATAGCAATGGAACGATACATTATGGTGTTTAATAATCTGGCCAAGTGGGAGCATATAAATAGAAAATAAAATCAGACCTAAAATAGAACCTTGCGGTACACCACAGGTAATGGGAGTTGTAGCTGAGGAATAATAACCTGTGGTGGCCGAGAAGGTTCTCTCTAAAAGGTAAGAATAAACCCAACTAAAAGCAGTATCCTTGATGCCAACCCAGGTTTTCAGGGGGTTTTCTATATGTCAATCTACCAATAACCGCTCCCTATTATGAGAAACATCCGAAGCGTTTATCAGGGGTCTTATTATAGTCTACTCAGCCTCAAAAAAATAGATAGATAGATAGATAGATAGATAGATAGATAGATTACTTTATTTATCCCCGAGGAGAAATTAGGTCATGGTTATGACATTCTGATAAGCCTAACTAAGTATTTATCTCACCTAACTAAAGTCAAGACAGATCCCCAGGTGATACCTTTAAATTTTGGATGTGAACAGTGTACTTCATTTTGACTGTTTGGGATATTGCCCTTCTAAATCAGGATGTTAAACTATTATCTAAAATAAAAATTTAGGGCGATGATTGGAGAAGGTTCTGCTCTGAATCATCAAGGACAGGAATTGTTGTCACAATATTAGAAGGCTCTTGAATATTGTTCATCTCTGTCATACACAAGAAATTGACAGTATGGTTGTCTCATTAGATGCTGAGAAGGCCTTCGACCGTGTCGAATCACCGTATCTGTTTTGTGTTCTGCATTCATTTTATTTGGGGGAAATTATAATCCCCCCCCTTAGCATCAGTTATCACAAATGGTCACAGATCAGAAAGTTTTCCACTTTCCACTGCCCCTTCAGCCCAGCTGTTTTTGCTCTTGCAGTGCAAGAGGGGAAAAACAGCCGAGGGCCGAGGCCATCAGACAGGACCCAGCAATTAGTGGTATAAATGTAGGTGAAGCATATCACAAGATCTTCCTTTTACGCTGATGATGTGTTGCTGTAGGTGTCTGAGCCTGTGACCTCCGTTCTGTGTCTTGTAGACATCTTTAATCTGTTTGGATATTTTTCTGGTTATAAAATGAACTTCTCTACATCCCTAGCTATGCCACTGGGAACCCTTAGAGATGAAACTGATTCTCTACCTTCATTTCCATTTCGCTGGTCCATGTCAGGTTTTGAGTATTTTGATATTACAGTTACTCCTGTGTTTCATCAGATGTTTAAGGCCAACTTCAACCCTCTGTTAGATTCTATAATTCTACATCAGTGGGTTCCACTTTCCCTGTCATTGCTCGACAGTCTCTCTCATTAAGATGAACATCCTGCCAAGATTACTGTACCTCTTACAGATGATCCCTGTACTTATATCAAGCAAGGTAAAAAAAACTACTTAATGGCTGGTTAAGTGATTTCATTTGGAACAAAAGAATTCCCAGATTAAAAATGTCAAAGTTTCAGCTATCCAGCTCGGAAGGAGGTTTAGATGTCCCCAATATCAGATGGTATCACCTAGCATCTCAACTGAGATTCATAGCAGAATGGGTGAAAGAGGATCCTAATTCTGTCACAATTAGGAAACAAAAATTCAATACCTTCAAAACTTTATAATTAGAAAAAATACTTTTAATATAAATGCCACTACATCAGCAACAGAGTAGTTACTTCTCCTAGGTCCAACCAAAAAGCTATAACTCGATTCTATAGAGTTTTAAGCAGGACTGATGTCTTGAATATACAAGATATTGCACAGACATGGCAAAATGAGATTGGTTAGTACTGATGAGGATAAGTGATGTGATATGGAATCATACAAGAAGAAAATATCTGTGTGAGACCGTTGCAATTTAAAATCTTGCATCACTTACACATCTCTCCCAACAAAAGATACAAAATGAAGCCTGGGCTTTCTCCTTTATGCTTAAAATGTAAAATCTCAGTGGGGACCTATACTCACTGTGTTTGGTCCTGTCCCAAAATTCAAGCATATTGGATGGATGTTTTGCAAGATATGGAAGAAATATTTGGTGGAGCTTTGTCTATGAACCCTGTTCCTTGCTATTTGGGCTTCAGAGTTTTTGGTGCTAGTTCCAGCAGACTGTACAACATCCTTGCATATGCAGCAAGAAAGAATATTTTTATGTAATGGATAAATGACAAACCTCCGTCAAAAGCAAACTGGCAGATAATCAGGGAGTGTTTTCCTCTTTCATATTTGACCTGTCTGCTCCACTCTTCAAAAGGACAATGGAGATATGTACTCAATACCTACGCTTTTCTAATTCCAAAGTGGCTTCAACACTTGCAAGCATTACATTTGACTGACTATGGCTTTATTTTAGCTAAAGGGCACCTACACACTGTATTGTTTGTTTGTTTTTTAGAGAGATTTATTTCCTTTCCATTACACGATACGCTCTGATTATGAAGGCCTATATTTTGCCGATCTTGTTGTTATTGTTATTGTCATGTTTTGAAAAAGAGAAACTCAATAAATATATTTGAGGAAAAAAAATGCATGAAAGCAAAAGCCCTCATTAGAGTCAGCATTTGTTTTTTCCATTCTGGGCTACTGTAGAAACATGGCAGTGCAACATGGCAGACTCAGAGAGATACAAAAGGCTTCTAAATCATACACACTGGACCTGTAGCCAAACACCTGCTAAATTAATTCCCATCAGCCTCAGCTATACTTTGTGTTAGCATGCTTACACACTAAACTAAGATGGTGACCATGCTTAACATTATAACTGCTGAACATCAAAGTGTTAGCATCGTCATTCAGGGCATGTCAACTTGCTGACATTAGTGTTAACCCAAATCACCAGTGTGTGTCAATTGGGTCAATCCTCGCCCAAGATCGACCTTCTCCAGAGTCTGGTCAAAGCATGCCGGCCCCGCCTCCAAGCAGTCTGCGGTGACGGCTCGCAACTGCAGTCAACCCCTGACGACCCACCTTCTGCTCCTCTCTGTGTTGCAAGACTCAACTCATGTTTGTGCAGGAGAGAAGGACTCTGTGTGTTCAGCTTTCAGTACGTCTGTATCTTCTTACTGAATCTCAGGTAGTAGAGCTGGTAAATACGGTTCCTTTTAAGGATTTGAGTCATTATAAGTCACTCACTAAATTGAACCGGGTTGTGCGAGTCCCTTGAGTTACTTGAGTCAGTATTGCCTAATCACCATGGAAACTCAGTCCTAGCCCAATGTCTTTTAACCACTAACGTAGTAGGAAGTTCTGTGGATTCACTCGTTGCAGACACTCACTCACTATTTTGGATCTGCTATTTTTGAGTCTGCCATGTTACTGGCATTACTATGACAGCAGAGTTTTCTGACTTGAGGAAGTCTAACCCAGAGACTTAACTCGCTAGTCTGCTACTCATTCAGAACGTAACCGGCTGTTTGCGCTATCCGGCTCTGACTCGAGTCGCGAGCTCCGAGTCTGCTGTTTTTCCAGCGCAGGCTCACAAGCTACGGCCGTTTCCGGCATTGTGGCTCGCGAACTACGAGTCTGCTGTGTTTCCAGCTCAGGCTCGCGAGCTACAGCCGTTGTGGGCTACGAGCTTGCTATGTATACGGCTCTGCATGATGCTATTTATCATTTTAGATTTGATTATAGTAGGACTCAAGTGATTTGAGTTAATGATACTAGAGATTTGCGACTCACAGGTTATTTTAAAGACCTGGGTTAAAGGTCCGGATGAGTCATGATTCATACACCTCTACTATGTAGCTTCTCTCCAGTTTGAGAAATCTGCTGTATTTTATTTTTACATCTTGTTTCTTTTCCTTTTTTCAGGAGTCATTAAATTACTGCTGGTGAAACCCCAACATTTCCTGATTTTGCTGCTTCATAATAAAATATTTAATGACATAGTATAATAATGGGTGATTCACTTTGAAAGATTTATGGGAAATTCATCCAGATATTCTTCAATAATACAGCAGGGAGAAAGACTGTTTATACATACTTCACTATTCAAGACAAGCACGTCATTAGTTGCAGACACGCCTTCAAGTGGGTAGCCCTGTTGTCATGGAAATGCAAACCCCCTCTGACGTGCCAAGTCAAAGTGAGTCAAGCCGAGCCAGCACGTGTTTGGAAAAGCCTGTTGTATTCTTTTTATGTACACAGACTTGTACCTGTATCTTTCTGTCTTTTGCCCAAAATAACCTCCCTCACTTCTATACCCAGCTGAAATTTGTTGTGCCCTTGGTCAGCACGTTGGTCCACAACAAGCTGTCCTGAATACTAATAGTTAAATTTCACCATCTGCCTCTGTTAAGCGAGGAATTTCTGCCCCAAACTATTTCAGTACAGTTGCTCAGCAGCTGTCAGTAACAGCAGTGGTGTTACTGCCTGTGCTTATGTGTGTCTGTTTGTGTGTGTGGATGAGATGAATTTTTAATGATTCTCATGGGAAAACTAAGTCACGGGGTCAATAATAATAGAATGCAGCAAAGAAAAGAAGAATGTAATGAATAGGTATGAATGAATCACCGCATTATAAGTGTGTGCTGAATAAGAGCAGCAGAGATAATCAGACTGCAAATAAATCAAAATGTGTGTGATATATGAGATGTATGCAGTGAATCTGTGATATATGATGTATGTGTGATATATGAAATTTATAGTGAGTGTAAAATTATTACTATTTCAAGATGTTTTTAAATGTATGCATATGTGCATTTTGTCCCAAGCTGTTCACATAATGCACAAACCAGCGTGGGCAGAGCTGATGTTTGAGATACTAGCCAAGAGGGAGAAAAAAAAACACTGATTTATTCTTTTGTGTCTGATTTCTCCAACACAAACAAATTGAAAGGAAAAATAAGGATAGAACAGGGAAGGAAAAAAAAACGTGTGTTGAACTAGCAGCACCTCAGGGCAGGAGAGATCTGTGGTTTGTGCATGTGTTTTGAATACAGAACACAGGCCGCAGTAGTGGCTGTCAGAGCACATGGAGGCAGACACACAACACACAAGCACATATGCAGTCATATGTATACCCAATTGTACACACACATGCCTTGGAGAGATGCATGTTCCTTACCAACAAGGTAAAGAGAGAGAATCTGAGGTCAGCATACATCTAATCATGTATCAGGCATGTGAAACGATCAATGTCTACTTTAATTAAAAAAAAACATCCTGTCTTCCTCTTCAATCATTTTCTGTGGTCTGTGTTTGAATAAAATAAAATCAAAGTGTGAACTATAACATGACATGTAACCACTCACTATTATACAGTATATAATGGAAATATACAACAAGAGTCCCAAATATTACTCATGAGTCCACTGATTTAGCATTGTACCACTACAACAGTGACTCTAAAGGCTTTATATGATTTAACATAAACTGTAATGTTCATTATTCTATGTCTTTGTGTTGTGTCTTGTGTCTTATGTTTTGATTCTATGCCTTCTTATGTCCTTTCAGTGTCTCCTGTGTTCTTCCCTCTGTGCATGTTTGTCTCCCTCTGTCTGTCAGCATTGTTTCCTCTGTGATTCCCCTTCGTTATCTCACCTGCTGTTCCACCTCACCTGTTCCTCGTCTCGTCATTAGTGTCCGTGTATTTAGTCTCTGCCTACCCTCTTGTCTTTGGCAGTTTGTTGTTCCTGTTCCTGTTCGAGTGATGTTCTTGAGTTCCTTGTGTTTCCTCTTGTGCCTCCTCTTGTGCCTCCTCTTGTGCCTCCAGTCTCCCTTCTTGGTATGTTTTGCATTTTGCATTTTTGATTTGAACTTTGACCTTTGGTTGTACTTTGTTTTAGCCTTAGGTGCTACTTTGTTTTAGTCCTAGACCATTTTGTTTTTCGTTTGTTCCTGTTTTTTGTTGATTCGGCTTTTGGTTTAATAAAGCTCACTTTTTGTTCCTCCTTATCCTGCCTCCTGTGAGTAACTGCATTTGGGTCCACCTCCTATTTCCCCCACTCCTCGTGACAGAACGAACCGACCAATTATGGACCCAGCAGACTGTTCACGGAGCATTTTGGATGCAGGGTTTGCCTTCGAGCAGGGCAGAATGGATCTGGAGGAATAGCTTCAGATCCTTCAAGAACACGAGAAAGACCTGTTTGATTGGCTTGCGCTGAGGGAAGATCTAAACATAGTAAAACTTATCTCAGAGGCTAAGAGACTGAAGGAGCGGGTGGACAAAGTGCATGGTGTAGGCTACCGTTTTACTGGCAACTACCTGTCCATTAGCCTCTCGCCAGAACTGGAGGTTGGTAATAGCCAGGCAGCTAGCCTCCTGGAAGCTCCCGGGACCACCAGGCCCTGGGTGTCTAAACTAGGGCTGTAATCAACCAAAGAAATCCTTGGTCGACCGAAGCCATGAAATTTCGAATAAAAATCGACTAAGTGGGGGGGGGGATTAATTAATTAAAATGAATTGATGAATAAACGCACTCGAGTCTGTCGGCTCTGACAGTGTTTTGCATCACGTGCATCTGCGCAATATCATAGCCCATGATTTCCAAAAATACACTGTCAACTAGTGATGTCAGCACCCGCACTGAACACAGGCACTAACACGCCAAGAATCGACCAGATCAGAATTTTGGTCGAGCCAGAACTTATTGACCAGTCGACTAGGAGATTACAGCCCTAGTCTAAACCAAGAAAGCGACGTTCTCGGCCGTGTCCTGGCTCCCTTGAGTCTGGCTCGGGAGCACCAGCTCCATTGTCGGCGCCCCGGTCGACACCTGCCAGTGGTTCTCAGTCGGCGGTCCAGACAGCGCCTATTCCGACATGGATGGATGGATGGATGGATGGATGGATAAAAAATAAATCTGTTATCTAAGGCCTTAATAACATCCCAAAAACACTTTCCGTATACATATATTATATATGTAATATGTGTGTGTATATGACAAAAGGAATTATAGTCTATCTATTCAAAAGACTTCATATCTAACCCAAACATTAAAGTGACAGCACTAGTTTTGATGTGTCCCTCAGGAATTGCTCATGTAATTGTCTCTCCAAAGTTGACAACAGATTTTCAACCCCATGAGGATGATGTATAAGAATATCAGGTTTGGATTAGTGGTGGGACTCAATTTAAAAAAAAAAAAAAAAAAAAAAAAGATTTTA
>OMLP01045310.1:13087-23115 GCA_900302685.1 Spondyliosoma cantharus
CGCACGCACGCACGCACTTTTAAGCTCAATCAATTAAACACCAGCGTGTACCCTGAAAGTCCTGACAGGATTTCTTTTGCTCAAGTTTAAAATTTGATCATCCAGTCATTCCTGGTTGCTGCTGCACCACTAACATGACCCAATTTTCTTGACAAGGAAGGGAGGAAAAAAAAAAAAAATACTAAAAGAATCCCAGAAAGGTAATTAAATTTCTAATTTCAGAGCTGCAGGTTTCTTTATCTTGACGGCTATCAAGTGTCTGTACCTTGTTCTCGACTGGAGAACATAATTTATGGATTTATGATTAATTTATCAGCTGGTTAGTGTGAAAAATCCATCACTTAGAGTGGCAAAGAGCAGCAGAAGACAGTTGAAGAGGATAACAGCGCAGGCCCCCCCCCCTTCAGCACTTGATGGGGGTCGAGGTGATCCACTCTGATCTCAAACTCGGCGGCATAATGATGGCGAATCGCCAAAACACGACCCTTCGAGGTCAAGCTGGTAGACTTCGCTTTGGCCATTTCCGGATCAGTCAGTAGTTGACAAGTTGCATCACGAAGAAACAGCTGCGTGCTTCCTCCCTGTCACATGTTCTTTCCATGTGCTCACTTTCCAAAATATGACTGCGTAAACATCCTGCGTAATGTCTCTCTATCTCGGGCCTTCCATATTCTGAGGCTGTTTATATCGGGGCCCTGGGCTCTGTGATGTTCAAGAGGCTACTTGTTACCTTGAGGAGGACAGTTTCTGTTCTATATAATGATCTAAAACCTGATTGAAACTTTTCAAAGACGGCATAATATGACATTACATTTGTGTAATTACAGCCTGTGTTAAACGTTGGTAGCGTTAAGTGTGGTGTCTACATTGCATTGAATTAATATAACTCGGATCTGATGTGGTCTTGCATTTCCTGATGGCTTATTAAGTCATTATTAGATTGCCTGGGGCATAACTGCGTATGTTACCGTCTAATAAAGACCACATTATTTCACATCTGGCGACCTCAAAATCTAGCAAACTCTGTGACATTCCTACGAGTGATTCTTATTCCACACCATGCAGCTGATCCTCAGGTTTACAGCTGTTGGTTAAACCCACACCACACGCAGAGGAAGGTGTTGTTAGTGGAGATGCTTTGAGGAGGAGGGACGACTTACCATCGGCTAACAACAGGGCTGTGAAGGAGAAGGGAAGAGGGAGGAGGGGAGGAGGGCATGGAGAAAACAGAAATGTGATGAGCGACAGAAATGGAAGGAGAAGGAGGAGAAGAATGTGATGGCCTCGGAGAAACGGCTGGTATTGACCCGGATGTGTGATATATACGGCGCTGATTAAACAATTGGACGAGGTGGCGGGATGAATGTGGTGTTTTGTAGCTTTTTTATGGGCCCGAAGGCTCGATTGAGGTTTATTAAGGGAAAAGACGTCCGATAGAAATCAACAAAATTGCAGAATATTTGGCGTCATGATCTCCGGCCATGAGCATAACATTAACTCAAAACTTTATGACTCCCAGCTGCTGTCAGATGAGCTTGGAGGTACTGTTACACACAAGCACTTCAGTCCACTTCCATAATTAAGCTTCAGCAATGCTGTTTTGCTCCAGAAATGTTTTGTCGACTACAAAACTTCACCTGACATTCAATCGCCGTGAGGGCGATCGGACGGCGACAGAAATTTCAGTTTTGGTTGAACTCGTCCTTTAATCGCGAGTCTTGTTTGTCCCTCAAAATCGTATAATAATAGAATTAAAACATTTTGCTGGGGACATCTACAAAACCTTGAAATGAAAAAAAACAAACAGTTGGTGGGATCTATATTACGTAAGAGTCTGTGTTGCCACTGTCAATATGTCGGAGGTGAGGATGACAGGATTCCGTTCGACAGCCTCGGTTAGCAGGCAGCGAATAAACAGAAACGAAACCGGCCCCAGCCTGCCACAAACTGCTGCCAGCCAGCCTAAAAACCTTGTTAGCATGTTGGAGCGTTTTCACGGAGGCCTAAATGCTGCTTCAGAGGCTTTTTCTATTCCGCGGACACATTAAATGGAGGAAGAAGCGGTGGATTTTTGTAAATACTCCTCCATGCAACACAAATATAGAGCATTTCCTGTATATAGTTGTTTACAAAGATATATATACTTAAACATATTTACACCCAGAGAATTATTCTGTCGTGCGTTTTTAAAATTTGCATTGGGGTGAATGTAAACGGCTGCAGCAGGATGGTGATAATAATAATATCGCCATCATATTATAATTTGGACATCGGGTAAACACTGCCCATCAACGCCGACTGTGACTGAGCACCAAGCATCAATCATACAAACACTCTCCTGATCCTGCCCGCCGTCGACTCGCAACAAAGTCTGCCCGACAAGTCATTGGCCTGTAGAAGCTGTGGCTTTTTCGCTGGGCGTAGATTTCTATTCGCTCACGTCGTTCCAGTCAGATCTGGTATTGTGCCAAACTCTTCACGGGCGATAATCACCCAGTCGCAACCAATCACCCGCACAGCGCAAGCTAAAACATGCTGATGATGAAGGTGCCCTGTGCAGAAGCTCAGAACCATCACGGCCCATTCTTAGCATTTTGATTATGACTCTGCCTGATTGTTTATTCGCATGCCGTTGTTGCGGAGCAGATCCGTGACGCGGCGCGACGCGCTCAGACGCCCTCGGCGAAGTGTAAGCCAAAACTATATCATGTGATTAAGAACGAGAAGGAGGTGCAAAAAGTCAATCCAGCGAGGCAGATAATTACGTGACAAGATACGGCGTAAGTGGATGAAGAGAGAGGAGAAAGCCTTCCCGTGCCTTTCAACCTCAAGAGAATCACGTCGACAACTCTTCCCTTTGACATCTTCATCATAAATTCTCCTTACATTCACGAAACAAGGGCAAGAATTTCATAGTCTGAAAGCGATCCGAGGCTCTGAAGGACAAAACTGAGCAGTCCACATCTTGCGTGACCGGTCGGGCTCCTTCTGAAATCCCTTTCACCGGGACGCGATACTAATTAACCTGTTTGTGTTCGGAGGCAGCTTATCAACTTCCTAAATCAAATACAGTCCACAGTTAATCATCATTAGTAGCTGAGTGCATTAATTGCTGTGGGCGACTTGCTTCATTATCGTTAGTACTAGCCGAGCCGTGCTGATCCGAAGCCAAGTGTGGTGTAAAAACCCAGCTGTGGTGAGTCTGAGTGTCCGAGCCCCAGTCAGTGATAAGAGCTCGTCATTAGGTTATGGCCGGTGAGGTAGCGGCAAACACACACGCACACACACACACACACACACACAGACACACACACACACACACACACACACACTTACTGGACAGAAGCCTGCCAAGCCAGTGACTGTAGTTTGAGACTGAGTTTCAACATTCGTATCTCGTGACATCACTGGATATTTTCAGGGCGATCTCTGGACGTCTCCAGCTGTGTTTGTGGGGACCAAAGCAGGTATTTCAAGCCACAACATGATCTTATCCTAACCCCAATAAAGGTAAACACTGTCCATTGATATATATAATGCTGGAGTATAATTAGTTGATGGATTTATGATGCATTATGTCACATGTATCAATTCTTGATAATTTTAGTGCTTTAAAAAACAATGCCCCTTTAAACCTAAGGGATACATACAATGTTTTTTTTCCAGTGAGAAACACAGAATGTAAACAATAAACGACACAATTTTCAATTGAAGTCAAATAAATAATTTGTTTATCCACCGATAGTTTTCAGCTCTGCAGAGAAGAACACAAGCTAAAAGAGGAACATTTGCAGTTACGTACAGACTTCCGAGACAGAGGTGTTTTCAAAAGCAGACGCACACTGTAGTACCAGAAGCTTGTCGTTCTGCCAGCACTACAATTGCGATAGGGAAGATTAACCAAAGTTGTAATTGAAGGGGTGGAGGAGTGTGTGTGTGTGTGTGTGTGTGTGTGGTGGTAGGGTGGGGTGTCTGTGTTTAACCGTCGTCATCGTCGGCGTGTTCTCCTGTGCACTCGGCCGCTTCGGATCTGTCTCGTTACAAAAGAGTGGCTCTTTCTCTGGCGCTCGCGACACAGCCGAGCTCTGAGTCACGGCGCCGATACGCTGGCTAATGTACGCCTCTCTCCGTCTCCACAGCTCATTAAGAAAGAATCATCATTTGACTTATCGGGGGGCCAAGTCTGGTTGGATCTGGGCCTGTAGTGCCGCGGCTACGCGTGCAGATAGGTGACAGGAGAGAACTTACCGATATTGGAGGGATACGGTGGAGCGGTGGAGTAATGGGAATCCAGGGCTGATGGATGGAGGATTGTGGGGATTGGATAAAGGGACAGAGTGGTAGTTATGAGCAGGAGAGGAACGACAGGGATGCAGGGATTGATGAATGGATGGAGGCACTGGTCAATGTGTGACAGGAGGATTGGACGGATGAATGGACAGACGGGGGAATGGATTTATGGAGGGATAGAGGGATTGGAGGAAAGAGGAGAGCCGGAAGAAGTCAAGCAAGATTTAAATATAGGAAGGTAGTATACGGAGTGCAGAGCGACGGCCGATGGATTTATGGAGGGACGGAAGAATCGCAACATGGATGGATGGATGATTGATTGAGGGATTGGGAGAATGCAGTGAATGGTGGAGGAATAATGAAGTAGAAGAAGAAGGAGTTTGAGTTACGGAGGAATAGTAAATGGACACACTTATGTAGTGCTTTCCTACCTATGCAGGACAAAGTGCTTCACACATACACACCTATAGAGGCCCGAGTATGGAGCTCAACTATCAGGAGATTCAGCCTCTTGCTCAAGGAGGACCCCGGGGATCGAACCACCAACCGTACGATTACTTGGCTACACACTGAAGCGATATGAAACAAAAGGCAGGATATAGAGGAATGGAGAAATGAATGATTTGACGGGAAGCTAAGCTGGACAGATGGAAGCTCGTGCGGATTGGAAGGTTGGTTTCAGTTCACGCGGGAATTGTTGGATGGATGCAAGTAGGTACAGACTGAGGGAGACAGCGGCTGGTGAATAGACTACAGTGGAGTGGTTTGATCTATTGACACACACGGAGGGCTGTATGGAAGTGGAGACAGAAGGATGCCAGAATGGATTACAGAGAAGGGAAGGATAATTTGATAAAAGACGACAGGTTGAAGGAAATTTTTGAAAGATGAGGAACGGAAGGATGAGAGACAGAGGAGACTTATAAACTTAAACCTGCTGGTGGTGCTTGAGGAAAAGTCTCTATGATTCATCTTCTTGGGACCATGAAAGGGGGGTTGGAAGGTAAATCCTTCTAGTTACCGGTTGTTCTACGTTCCAACCCTCACCAGCAGACGTGAGCGGTGAGGGCTGGACTCGCCCTTCGAATGAGGGCGAGGAGCTTGGGGATTCTCCTGGGAGCATCCCTTTGGAGGTTTTTCCAAGCATGTCCAACTAGGAGAAGACCCAGAATTCCTTGTAGGGATCACATATCTCATCTGGCCAGGGCATGCCTCGGGATTCCCCAGGAAGAGCCGGAGAATACTGCTGGGGAGAAGGACGTCTGGAACGTCCCGTTTAGTCTGCTGACCCGAACCCGGTCAAGTGGATGAAGGAGGATGAATGGGACCGTGAAAGTATGTCCAAAATTTCAAGTCAACCCATCCAATAGTCATTAACATATTCCCCTTTGATCAAGGTGGTGGACCACATTTGGAGCATGGCCAAAAGGACGGAAAGCAGAATGTCAGAACGGAGAAGAAAGAACCGGAGGACGCGCGGAGATGAAAACAAAAAAAAAGAGATACGTGATGTTTCTCTGTTTCTGCAGCTGTCCAGTCAAGAAGCTTCATTAGACATAATCTTCTGTACTGAAGATGAGTCATCAGGCAAACACACACACACACTAATATATGCATGAGGATATTAATACCCATACTGTACTTCCTCCTACGGACATACTGGCACAAACAGCGCAGTGAAAACACGCTGCACTGGGATCTCAACAGAGTGGTTCCTGCGCTCGGAGTGATGTGTTAAATATTAAGGGCTCAGGATTGCAGCTGAGCGGCCGCGACGCCGGTCTGCACCGCCACTCAACTCGCACCAAACACACACACACGGTCGGCCTGCGAGCGAGACGAGATGACAAAGACGGATGCTTCAGCCGCCTTTATTATCTTTCAATATGCAGGCTGTGTAACGCGTCCATCATCTTGTTGTGCTGTATCCATGTTTCTGACGGCGCGGAATCGGAAGGAGTCAAAACGCTGAGCACACGCCATACTTCATCTTCTGAGGCAGCGCTGGCAGACTGAATGAACTGATAATTCAACTGAATGCTGGATGATTTCACTCGAGCATCCTGATGAAGGTCTTTCACGGCTGAGAAGTCATGTTTTTAATCTCGCTGAGCTAATTGAAGCCGCCACGTGTAGCATTTTGACATCAATAAATCTTTAACACATTCATTTTTGAGATATTTGGGTGATTACTGTAAACAAATACAATCATTGCCAGGAAAATTGGCAGCCTCTACCAGCCCCAACACTGTACGCTTGAATTGTGCGCTATCGACTTGAGCTTCAAATCCTGCTGCTTGTTTGCCTTTAAGCAGGAAAGCGTCACGTCATTTTCTTGTTTTCTTGTCGAGAGTTGCCACGAAAAGACGGGCGCCTGTCCGTTAAATATAAAGCCACAGCCAGCAGCTAGTTAGCTTAGCTTAGGCAAACTCGTAACCCCATGACCCTGTGTAATTGCACAACTTTTATTATTAAATCACTGTTTTGTACAGATTAAAACACACAACATACAATCCAGTGAACTTTAGAGGTGCTGGCAGCATTGGAAAAGAGCCAAGCTAGCTAAGCTGCCTGTAGCTTCATATGTACATTACAGACATGACAGCGGTTTCGATTCTCTCGGTAGGAAAGTAATCAAGCATATTTCCCCAAATGACAAACGCTTCCTTTAACGACATGCGCCGGAAGAAAACTATGAGAGTCCATATTGGGTTTAATCCTCATCTCAGCGCTCTCTGGTGTTGATGGGGAAACCCTACGAGCTGCAGACAGCCTGCCTC
Organism: Spondyliosoma cantharus; assembly: GCA_900302685.1. Taxonomy (NCBI): domain Eukaryota; kingdom Metazoa; phylum Chordata; class Actinopteri; order Spariformes; family Sparidae; genus Spondyliosoma; species Spondyliosoma cantharus. The sequence continues at coordinate 20,158 of OMLP01045310.1, forward strand.
TGGACGCACTAGAGAGGCTCCTAATCGTCCCATATGCTGCATCCCACACGGGACAGTTTTGCGCGTTAACGAGAGTCTCGTTCCTGTTAAATATATACCTCTGATGGCTCTCCCTCCATGGCCTTTTGCTTCTCCCCGAATCTCTTTGCCCCATCTCTTCCCTACCCCGACTGTCTCTCACATATCTTTCCGCATCTCCGCTCGTTCCTCTGTTTTCCTGTCTTTCTCAGCTCTGTAGATAAGTATCACAATTAAACACATTTCTCTGCCTCTCTTGCCTCTCTCTCTTCCTCCTCCATATTTCTCTGCCATACATTAACGCGTCTCGCATTCCCCCGCTTCCCTGATGTCCGTCTGCCCGTTTCTCTCCTCCTCCTCCTCCTCCTCCCGCTCCCTGATTCGTCCGGTCCAGATGTCGCGCTGTGCTGTGCGGATCAAGCGGAGACGAGCTCCCTCTACTTGTTAACAGTCTGTTTATTCTGCAGCCGTATCAGCCTCACTGCCGTGTCAGCAGCAGGCAATTACAGAGCCGATTACCATCCCTGATAATGTCATCAGACCAGGGCTTTCGCACAAGTGCACACAGTGAACGCGCACACCTTCGCTCAAACAACAACAGCAAGAACAACAAAAAGACACAAATTTATACAGTACACACGAGTTCGCTGCTCGCTCACTTACGCGCTTATTATATTCACACACAAACCTATACACCGTGTATGTGTTTGTCAAGCAAAGGCCAGCATAGTGGGTGTGACGGCGTCCTGGAAAGTCTGTTGACATCCTCGTATATAGAGTCAACTCCCATATTTGTCATACAGATTTGTATGTAACTCGTCCTGCAGGTTCCCATAGATCATGGCTGGCTCTGCTGCTGTGGTGCTGCTATCATCACCATCATCACTGTTATTATCATAATAATAACAGCTGTATCAACAACAACAACAACAATAATAAATTGTGGCTTCTGTACATCTCCATCCCTCTCCCTTTTCTTATCTTATCTCCAAACTCTCCAGCCCGGGGGTTCTCTCTCTCTCTCTGGAGACGCTGGGCCGACTTCACCTGAAGCGTCTCTCGCCGTGATGTATTGCGGCCGCTGCGCTGACATCATTGATGTAACCCTGAGCGCTGATTAACAGCCCTGCTCGACCGAGGGTGCACAGACAGAGAGCCGCGGCCGCCTTCGAGACGCCTTTTCCACAGAGGCGAGGCCCCAAGGATCCTTCTGAAGCCCTCAGTATCCACTTATCATACGCAACATTAATAACTTCAACATTATTATCCATTTTCCACAGAGAACTGCAGTGGAAGTAACTTTTTTTTCTTCATACTTTCATGTCTTACCCTCTGGGTATGAGACAGCCTGCGTATGAATATTTTATCATGTGTATTTAAAGAATTTTGTTCCTAAATGGGACATCCTCCAGAATGGCTGTTACCACACAATTAAAACAAATGATGGCAATGTAAGTCTTTTGTTGACACAATAATAACCACTTTCAAGATTTACTCGACTGTTTATTCTAGCATTATTGAACGACGACATTCGTGCGGCTTCTCTCTAAAAAAAGGACGAGGGGAAATAAACTCATTCATTCATTCTTTTACACACTTCTCATCACATGATGGATTATGAGACAAGGGGCCCCTGGGCACAGACATGTAAAAAAAAAAAAAACCCTCCTCCACAGGAGAAGACGCTGAAAGAGACTCGTTTTGCTTCCTGCCACATCAGATCCTCGCTGACACAGAAATTATACTAAACACGACAGCCCGCTATGCAGGATAATACAGGAAAGACTCCAAGAAAGCCTGAGATGCAGGTTCAGTTCTTTCTCATGTGTATGTCGTTACTAATATATGGCACCGTATAGTTGCAGCAACGGCTCGATGTCGTGCTCAAAATTACAATATTTACAGGCTGACGCTTAGCTGGTTTCATGTTTACCATGTTCACTCATTTAGTTTCGCACATTAGCATGCTAATATTTGCTAATTAGCGCTAGACACAAAGTAGAGCCGAGGCTGATGGAAATGTCAAGAGACAGCTACTCTTGGAAAAAAAACGGCTGCTGGCGTTAAAGCAACGCACATAATCCAACATCAGTGAGGTTACAAGATATCTGCAATTTATTTTGAATTGCAAGGATTTTTAAGGGCAACTCCACCATTTGTATGCGTTAAGCTGTTGTTACAGGTCTTCGGAGTACTCCTCATATGTGAATCCAGAGGAAGATGTATGTAATCTGATAAAATCACCACTGCATTGTGGGTAATGTAGGCGCCAAGTTTTGAAAAGGGGACAGTAGATAGAACCAGTGATATAGCCGTTTTTTTATTCCACACATTCATCTTCCTCCTCAAAACTTTATACTACATATTTTTTCACATATGCAGTAGTTATCCATAAAACCTCTAATAACACTTTAGTGAGCAAAATTGATGGAGTTACCTTTTAATCCTGCGCAGTTTACATACAGTCTTCACCTGTGGATCAGTGGAATCGTGTGAGACTGTATTGTGCTTGTCTGCATTCTGCTGGCGGAGTCCGCCACTCCCATGCAGGATTTAGATGACCTTTTTGAAAGAAGCGTGCACATAATCCATATTAAATTGATTGATCTGGATGTCACTTCTTTTAACTGAAGTTTCCAACCAGAGACGTTAACAGTCACGTTGAACTGAGACTCTGGCCTGTGCCAGATCCCATCCATCCATCCATTCATCCATCCATCCATCCAGACAAACAAACACACATACCTCCATTCACACCTTTGAGGTGACTGCTGAGCCACCCAGAATCAATTCTGGTCAAAATAAATCAGATTGCCGCCGGGAGCTGCCCAGCTTCAGAGTGATGGACCTTCATCGCTTTCAGAAAGATTCAAAGCACCTGACTTGCCCCTCCTCGCAGCGCTGGGTGTGTCGGTGTGCAGCGAAGTTGTTCTTTTTAGG
>OMLP01045312.1:13918-39805 GCA_900302685.1 Spondyliosoma cantharus
AGTGTACAAAATTCACAGATATTTCACAGATTCTTGAAGTCCTTTGCCCATCTTTGGAAACTAAACCTTGCAGAGTTAATGCATATTGTGTCAGTGTAGATAAAGTTTTTTATGTGTATGTGTGTGTATGTGTGTGTGTGTGTAAAAAGTGTTATGAAGTCTGATCAGTTGGCAAACCTTAGCCCAATGTGGCTCCCTGTCAGGATTTTCAAATGCTCTTCTGCTCAGAAAGTCTTTTATTTTGAAGGATCAGAGGTTCTCTCAAATTTGACCCGGATAGTAGCTGACAGCAAAATTCAAAACCCCATCCCTGCACAGCCTGCATGCGTGTTTCTGATCTGAGAATCTCTCTCCGGCATAGCTTCATTTAGTAGCTCCTGAATTCATCTGACCAGCGTGCTTGTTCGATTACAGATGTAAAAATATATTAGAGATTGCATTTACAGTCTGCTACATCCTGATTAGGACTTTTCGTCGTCAGCTAATGCTTTCAACATAAACATACAAGGCCATTAATTTAGAGATTTTTTTTCCTACTCTTGGGAAGGCAGCGTTGGCAGTGCTCGGCCTTGTCAGAGCTGCCTCATAAAGTGTGAAGAGTGACTAAGAAATCAGTCACGCTGAGGCATATTTCATTTGTCTGGACTGACTTCCTTTTTCACTCTTCCGATAGATACAGCTTTCGCATTAGAGCGGCATTAAAATTATTTTTTGTCTCATCTGCCCTTCTGTGGCTATCACGAGGAGACGCGCAGGATAGTTTCCCATTTATCAAATTTGGCACAGTATCCACACATGCTAATCTCCCACACAGTAATGGACTAATAGACCTAACAGACTATTAGACAAAAGGTATATCGCTACCAAATGAAGGGATTTGCAACCCACTGTCGGTGCTAATAACCTGCTTGTCACCTGCCTTAATATAAAGTGGAAATGAAGCCATCCTCCCTAAGGCTTTAAATGAGGGCTTTTTTCGGTCGTGAGGAAATGCTCAATTTAAAAAAAAAATTCCCCAATATGTTTTCTGTGTTGAGGTTCGTTTGAGGCAACGCACCGTGTCAGATTTAAGTGTAGCTATAATTCCACGTCTTTTATCCCAGATCTCAGTCTGCATTCTGCCAGAACCCCCTCTCTCTCCACTCTCCTCTCTTTGAAGACCTTGCCCATTACCTGCCTCTCAGAAAAGAAAAGTCATTTTAGTTGAGTCAGACGGTGACGCATTCTGACTCACTTTTTTTTTATCTTCCATTTTCGCCATATAGTCTTGTTGGGGAGCAGGGGCAATGCAGCATGTGTTTGTTTTTGTGGTTGTGACTCACTTGTTTGAATGACCTAACATGAGTCAGTTATTTAGAAATCTCTCTCTGCAAATATCACTCTGTTGTTTTAATCTACCTAGCCATGATTGGCATGTTATCATCCCAATTGTTATGAAGAATACGAATAACGTGCATTGTAATATACTAAATGATTCACATTTTAGAAAATCAGCTAAAGAAAATGATTTTCTTCAGGAATGTTTTCATCCACTGCTGTTTTTCTCCTAGTCAGAAAACCAGTAGACCATTGGTGAAAATAGTTAACATCAGCTATGTGTTGGTTGAAAAGGAGACGGCAGAAACAGCTGATCAGTCATGTGAGACAATGTTCACGTTGTCAGAATATATTTAGGAAATGTGTCTCCATCTCAAACAACATCATTAACTCATTTGAAAAGCAAAAAGTGGCATTTTGTTTCTATTATTTGCGAAATTGAGGAACTTTTATAAAATGGTGTATTTCCATCAACCTTTTCTAATGCAAAGCTTCTTCATGTGAGTAAAACATGAGTAAATTAAAACACACCTGCTGTCAAAAGACAATCCAGTGAATGATGAAGCAGAAAATTGGGAACGTGACCAGGGAACATGATATTTCTCTATAAGTGATTAATATATGATGATCGCTATTAAAGCAACGTCTCACTTTGACTGAGGGTGCTTTAAGGACAGATCATATGGGTAAAAAGTGCACTGTGTCATGAGAAACCTTTTACTGTGGTCTTTCCAAATGGGAGCATTTAACTCCTTTATGAATTTAGAAACTGACGAGACAGAAACCCACACCCATTCTTGTGCTCTGATCCATTATTAAAGAAAATGGTGATTTTGTTTAATGGGGTCAGGTTTTAAAAATAGGTGAGCACCAAAGGATTTACATGTTAAAAAACTGAAAGCGTCTGTGATTTTTCTTGGGTGCACAAAGATAAGGGAGGCGATGGGAGCCAGCCTCCCACAAAAGGATTAAACATTAATAGCACATTAGGTGGCTTTCTCACGTCTGGCTTTCCTGTGGCTCTGAGACAAACAACAAGGATGGTGCTACAAAAAGGACCATTGATCTCCAAGTGAGCCACCCTCCAGGGATTCGACGAGGATACGAGCTGAGAGGGAAGAAAGGGGTTGTTCTGTTTGATGCTGGATTTGTGGAACAAAAAACAGGTATTATAATGTAACATTTACAGGAATATTTTGTGGCCCTGCTCGAGTTTTGAGGTAATACCCATGAGTGTTCTTTGTTTCATTAAGAGCTTCAGTCTCGAAGAGTGACAATTGTAGAAACAGAAACAGAAAAATAAAAACGTATTAAACCACCAGTATCTGCTTTGCTTATACAGCAGAGGGTTATCTGTGAGGGCAGTGCTGACCTTTCTGTTAACACTTGTACCTGTGTTTTACTGCTATATGACAATCACTTACACACTGACTAACAGACAGACTGGCTTGTAAAATCCGAATCCTGTACAAACTAGTCTTTGCATTTGCATTTTCATGACTCTCTCGTGGCTATTTTGGCAGCAGGCTTTCAAGTAATTATTGATGGTGAGAAACACAATATCCCCTCCAACTACGGCGAACGCTCTTCTGAGCAATGGTGAAAACAACACTAGAAAGATTGGCACGTCCTACACCAGCACTGGAAACGTATCTGCATCGGGCCAGTTTCATTCACAGCGAACAAACAAATGTTTGAATGAAATGTGAGCAGAAGAGCACCTGAACACACATCTGTCCCTGAAAATCTGTTTCCTGAAAAATACATTAGTGTGTTAACGTTAATTAAAATACAAAAATGTATGAAATGGATCAGTAATAATCAGAATTTTCTGTCACATTATAGTTTGTCAGGTAGGTGAACATAAATGGCAGCTGGAACGATGAGCAATCCTGATATTACTGAACATTTTCTGATTTTGCTGTTATCCTCAGTGTCCATTTTCTGTAAACGTGTCATGGCAGTTGAGGATCTGGGGAGTTAAACAATTCCCTCTGTGGATGAAGAAAAATCCTTTCCTCTGATCTGCTGAGAGTCATTCACAGTAACATGTTCCTTTGGAAAACTCTCCTATCTCAGATAATTTGAGATCAGCGGGGGAACTGAAAACGTCCAAGACTGTATGTTCGTCACATGGTGCTTCATCATATGAAGAAGGCGGATGAGGTGGTGCATCCCGGACATGCGGTTTTCTCATATATGAAAGTTAGGCTCATGATTTGATGTGATCCGTTCAATTGTAAATGCGCAAAGCACACAGACCTCTGACCCTGACTGTATGCACGCAACATATCAAAACAAGGAAAAATAGGCAGATCAATGCTTCATGAAAACAAAGAGGGAGGAAGAAAAACATAGATCAGAATGAAGATACCACTACAAACCACCCTCTCACATTTGCATACTCAATCCTGCTCAACCTTTTTCACAATAGTCAAGCGCATGCTAAACATCAACTGCCATAAAAAAGAAAACAGAAGAAAGCAGTGTTGATATGTGCTGAGCAGACCCACATCCTGCCTGCAAGAAAGGCAATTCTCACTTAATAAAACAGAGCGTGTCACATCGAGTGCTCTGCTCAAACCCGTATCACAATGGACCCCTGGGAAAGGGGGAGTTGGTGGAAAGGTGGGCCAAATAATGTCATCCACATGAAACAAGTAAGGATAGATATGTTGAAATCAATCTTCCTGTCTCTTGAACAAAGCCCTGAACAAAAATGTGGAGCAAGGACCACTGATTCAGTTTTCACATTTTTAGGGTAGGGTGTCTCAGATTGTGTATGTTAGCTGATAATGGACACCTACACAGCACTCTGCGTAGGAAGGATGGCGTTTGTCAGAAAGCCGGGCAATGACACTATCATTTAGGAAAGTCACGATTAGATCATTTCAATAAAAAAAGACCAGGTGGATGGACACGACACATAAATGGATATCGGATTATGGCTGTGATAAGCAAGAGGCACTGCGCTACTGTAGATTAGCTGAGCATCACGGTCATGTGATTTATGTCTGGGAAAATACAGTGAACATTGTTGATATTTGTACATTTGTCCATGCCATTAATAATCTAGTATTGTTTAGACTCCAGCCACTGGGAAGATATCTGACAGCTATCAATTGAAGTCAATTTGGGCATACACAAAATAATCTGACAAGGCATGCCGACACCCACTGACACTGACCACTGTATACCACACAGCAACACACACAATCATGAGGCGTAAAGTGCAAGCAAACATGCCTGTCACAAGTTGGCTAATTAAGTCATCCATAGACAGCAATAGTACTAATTTCCAGAACTGAACAGACACGTTGGCAGTAATTAGAAGTGTCCTTTCTCTCTGTGCCTCATTCAGCTTTCATGTCAGAGAAAGGATTTGGAATGTACTGTGGTGCACACATTGAATGATGCAAATAGATTTCCCCGTAACCTGCTTGTAATCTACTTACATTCACAGTGGCTGAAGAAAATTAATCATAACCTTGCTTGTCTTTCCTTTTTTTGTCTCCGTTAAATCCCTTCTTGCAGTCAATTTCCCTTGATCTCGTTCACACATGGGTCACATCTCTCAACCTCTTTGTGAGGGAATTGTGTGAGCTCATGTTCTTGTTGTACAGGTAAGTAGCATCTATTTAAGGGAACACTATTTTGCCTTCTGTACTCCTTCAAATTAGGCTCACTGGTCTGATTGCTTGAGAAAATGCTGTTTGGGACAGTTTGTGGCTTTGGAGCAAACATTCTTTATATCTGTTACTGAACCATGCAAGAGTTTTAGTTGGAAAGATTATGTTGAACACCTAAGGGTGCCATCAGAGCACTAATTTCAGGTCAAGGTTCCACTTTGATCTCTCTTTCTCTCATGATTTCCTCAGGCTGCAGGACCTTCAAGCCAACTTGAATGTTTTCTCCTTATTCATTTGTTAATTTCTTTCCAATTTCTCCTCTGGTCGGTGTGACAGTTGCTATTCAAATGCAAATACCTCAGCTGCATGTTGGATCTCATGGAAGAGAGATTGGGCTCATTTGACAACGCTGCTCACAAATCAGCATGTTGTCACTTGTAACAGAGCACAGATCCCACACTGTCATGCTCTCCCTTCGCTTCTACATGTGCAAATGCACACTGCAAATTGATACAGCACCCAATACAAAATATGAAACATATTGGATCACAAAAGCTTAAAATGAAGGGTATCATCATTATCTTCTGTTATAACCCATAGGTGAAAATATGGCACTGATAAAGACGGTCCATATTATCACAAAACGTGTATTAAATTACATAGTTGGCATTTGCTCCCTGTGCTATGAATTAAACCCACAAACACAAAATGAGAATGATCCAGAAATGGTGCTACAATGAAGTGTAAAATAAAACACCATAATGACTCTCATGTCCCAGGCACAGTTTCACAGTCCTTGCTCTTAACACAATATTCTATACACCTAGCATGCCAAAAATAACCCAAAGGCAAAATTCCGTCCTACATATTTCTCCCCGTTTTTTCTCGGGCCTGCTGGCCTTTCAGGAAAAGAAGTATCCAAACTCTTTTTCCCCCAATACTGATCTCTGGTCCCCCAGTCACAGCTTCTGCTGTGCTGACACACCCTTCCAGTAATCAAGGATGTCATGCAGGTCCTCGCCTTTGGCGAACTGCACCTTTTTTCGAAGGGCATTTCCGGCCGTCACATAACAGGCCTCATCACGCTGGCCCTTCCGGTAGGGACGAAAGCGCTCCCAGATCCGCAGTGAACTCTCTGAGGAGTACTCTGGGCTGGAAGAGTAGCCAGAGTAACTGGAATGGTGGCGGGCAGGCGAAAGCTGGGAGTATGATGCTGCATCCCTGCGGGAGCGTGTGAGGGGCTTTAGGAAGGAAACCCTCTGGGCTGGGGAGCCCTGGTGGGAGCCTTCATAGTAGAGAGCTGGGACGGAGTGGCGATGCTCCGAGCAGTGGTAGTCCTGCTGCACCTCCAGCTGCTGCTGCTGCTGTTGTTGCTGTTGTTGTATTTGTTGTTGTTGATGGTAATGGTGCTGCTTCTGGCTGTCCTGATGCTGGGCACCAACACCACCACTGTCGCAACCACCACCCCCTCCACCGCAGCTCCCACTCCCCACTAAAGGTAGCCTCTCAAGGGGCTCCCCACAGCCCACGGGACTGGCCCGATCTTGGTAATGCTGCTGTTGTTGATTACAGCCATCTGGGCTTCTTGGCTCAGGAACATCCAGGCTATACACCCTAGCTCCTCCGCGTTCCCTGTCCCGACCCATGGAGCCACAGGAGCTGGTGCTGCACTGTTTTTTGACAGCATTTACAATAACCACAGCAGCGTCTGCACTCATCTGTCGCTGAATGGGACGTACAGCGGTGGCTGGTGGAGGGGGCCTGTAGGGGGGAGAGATGACAAAGCCACCACCACTGATCCCTGGGCGCTCAGAGAGAGGGGCATTCAAAGCAGGGAGAGGAGGTGGAGGGGGTATTTTGTTGGGAGCAATGACCTGTCCTGTCTCTGTCAACCCTTGGGAGAGTGGGATTAGGCCACGAGTAAGGGAGGATGTGATGGTAGGGGGTGGGGAGGTTGGATTGGAGGAGGCTGTAGTGTTAGTTGAAGCCCCTGAAGCTGCAACTGCTGCTGCATCCAATTTCAGTGCATCAATGCAGTTGTTAATGATCTGATTAACCTTGTCCACCTCCATGGCAATGGTGGAAATCTCTGACGCAGAGCCATGTCCGTCATCATCTGAGTCATCCCCAACATCAGTTCCATCATCATCCCTCAAGTCTGCCCCCCTCATCACTCCATGCCCACCATCTCCCATCCTCTCCATGCCAGCCCCTCCAGATCTGATATCCATATAATTTCCTTTACTTGTGGCCAGGGCCTCTGAAAAGGCAGTGGCCATCTTTTCCACTTGTGGGATAGAGGAAAGTCTAGAGGAACTTGTGTTAGCTGAATGAAGCATTCCCGAGCTGGATGATGTAGACATGGGAAGTTTGCCTCCATGGTGGTGCTGGTACTGGTGATGTTCTCTGGACTGTTCCTGAAGCTTGTGAACTGCCGATGGATCATTTGCCACTGCTGCTGCAACCTCTGGTCCGTAGCGCATTTCTAGAATAGTCTTCTTGACACAGATGGACTTTTTCTTCTCATCATGCATCCTTTTTTTGCGGAGACAATAGTAGACAAAGCCTAAAACAATTAGCATGCCAAAAAGACAGCCCACAATGGTCATTATGTAGTGAGTAGTGGTGGAAGGTGTTGGGAGCATGTCATCAACATTTTGAGCACGAGTGGAAAACGTGAGGCAGGTGTGGTTGTAGCGCTGAGAGTTACGGATGGATGCTACACAGAAGGTGTAATTTGTGTGTGGTTTGAGCTTGTTGAGGGTAATCATCTCCTTTTTGTTCTTCAAATTCATGACATCAGACACGTATGTGTGGTTGTACTGTGTTAGAATATACATTTTGCTGTAGGGCCTGGGGATCTGCACAAGGAGAGAAGCTGTTGATAAGGAGACATGATGGAGCTTGATGCTGGGAGTGAAGCTATGTTCAGTCGAAGAAGAAGGGGTTGGATCGTCATAGGGTCTCATACCACCAAACATCTCGGGACCGATCCCAGACGGACCATCCAGATCTGGTGGGAGAGAGGTCATTCCTGGAATCATCACTCCATCTCGGCAGTGATGGTACAAAATGTTTTTTGCATTTCGACCAGCATGACCAGCAGCAATAAGCAAGGGGAAGCCAAACATCTCACGGGGTGTCTCACACTGGAGGCGATCGTATGTGTGTGTGACATTGTTGAAGGACTCCAACCAGGTTAGGAAGCTGTAGAGATCACAGCCACAGTGGAATGGATTTGCTGCCAGTTCACACACCATCAGTCGACTGAGAACTGTAAACGTGGATGGGTCTATTCGGGCAAGTTTGTTGGATGATAGGTCAATGCTGCTGAGGCTTGGGCACTCCCAGAATGCATTGTTGGCAATAACCTCAATCAAGTTGTGTTGCAGGAAGAGGCATTGCATGCGGCCGAGCCCTCTCATCATGCCCTCAGTTAAGTTTGTCAACTTGTTGTAGCCCAGCTGAAGAACCTAAGAAAAACACAAAAGTTGCGTTAGAGCATTTTTATTTTTGTGGGTTCAGTTTTTTTTAAATAATTTGTACCCTTGATAATAAAATCTGGATTGGATTTAGTGACTCAGAGTGCAATTATGCCTGCGACAACACAATTATCCTTCACTCAATACAATTTAATTAATTATAGTCTTCTTCCAATGCATGTTTCAGGCTCTGTGCTATATTTACACTACAATTAAGTGTCCTGTCCCATTTCAAAATAGAATCAAATGTATTCGACTGAAATGTAGCCTGGTATACTGAACAATATTTGTGCGTTAGGCTCAACATTTTTATCATCGGTGCCCCCGCCATCACCTGTAGGTTGGCTTGTCCTGCGAAGGCTCCGTCCTCAATGTAGCTGATATCATTCTTGGTGAGGTTGAGGTCAGTCAGGTTGGTGAAGCGGTACATAGAGCTGAAGAGCACCGCTTTTAGCTTGTTCTCATTCAATCTCAAGTCATGGACTGTGTTGTTGATATGCTGGGGGATAGTCTCGTACGGCGGTTGGTTCTGACTGCAGATAGCCAGCCACACATAGCCTTTGTCCCCCTCTATGAGCCAGCAGTCCCCATTGACTGTGTTGGGAAAGTGAGAGAGAAATAGGAGGGAGGGAAGAATAAGAAAAAGGAGAGTGGAGGTGGTAAAAGCACCCTGCATGATGCCAATGAAAGAAATGTGGAAGAGAGGATCTATAATTATTGAGGAGAGAAACGTAGGGGCAGGCAGGAAAGGAGGTTGTGTTGGCAGGAGAAAGGGAAGCAACAAAGGTTGCTAGGAAGGATTTTCGAAGAGGATAAGGGTGCTGAAATAGGGGCGAAGGCTTCACAATGCCAGTCACAGCTTTATGGTCATCATGGTGATTAGCAGGGGACCCATGTTATGTCATATCTTGTTGGACTGCAATGTGGAGTGACACAGCTTGTCTTCATAGTCCCTCTGTAGAATTCAGCTGTTACTGACCCAAACGGATGGACCCTTGGAATAATGGAGAATCTGTAAAGGAGAACACAACAAAAGTCAAATAAGAACAATGTGGAATATAGTGTGCTGATCCATGATGTTATACATAGAAAATATTCTCTTACATGCTTTTTATACTACTTTAAGAAGTGATGCTAGAGGGGTTTCTACAGCATCAAACTTTGAGGAATATGGCTGCTGGCCAGGCTGCTAGATTTGACATGTTGGGCGTGAGAACACCCTGTCATAATATGTATTTACAGCAATACCCCAGCAGGTACCCTTTAAGCCCACTGCATCTGTGCTTAGTCACCCCTCTTGGTCCCCCACCTCATAAGGCTATGAGGTCATCAGGCTTTGGCTGAAACCTACGTGTACCTGCCAATCTCACCGCCCTCCTCAGAGGCACAGGGAATCTTTCTTTTTAAACACAGAGTGCAGCATTAATCACCCAAACGCTTACAGCACATTGTCTCCACAGACATCCCTTGTTATGACACTATCCTGCCAAAACCTAAGCTCTCCATCCCATCTGCATGTCATTTGAATAGCAGTCAAGCGTTTACATAAGGAGAGGATTAGCTGCCTGTTGCATCATGACAGACATTGTCCTCTCGCCTGCTCAGCAGCTGGGGAAAACATACTTACGATTACACACACATTACACAAATACGGACACTTAAATGGACACGTGCCCTCAGACAAGCATTTGCAGGTATAGACATACGCATTCAAACACATGCATGTCCTCATTTAGGAGCAGCATGTGTCCTCACAGGTAGTAGTTCAAGTCAAAGCGATCCAGATGGATTCTGATCAAAGCGCTAACGGTATGCTGTATGAAAAATACAGGTTGTCTGTCGACACACTGTAGCTACCGTCTCTCCCTTATATCTTTCATCCCACAACTCTGCTGTTTTACATTCTAGTGATTTTTCTCTATCATTCTATGAAAACAGCAAAGAAACTCACTCTCTCTTCCTGATAAAAAGGCCAAATTTCTTTCTTGTGCTCCAAATTCAGATTTCTCTCTAATTCCGACAGAGAATTGAACTCATTCCAGTCTATTCCAGTCCACGCTCCCTGGAGGTACCGGCAGAGAATCAGGTCCATCCTCTTTTTTAATCCACTTATTACTGCAGAAAATTGTGATACCTGAAGCATGTGTGAAATGTTACGTTATCATGTTCATCTAATGACCTTTGGCACTCGCTACAGTCAGTAGCTGTTTCCTGAAGATGTGATATGTATGAGAGATGGATAAAAAAAAATATCTGCATTTAAATGTGTACAATCTGGCCACAAGTGAACAACCTGAAAACAGGCGTGAATGCACCCACAAATAAGCTTTTGAAGCCAGCCTCAACAGTAGCCAGTTACCCTTTTAATTAGAACACAAATTAGCCCCTGATTGCACTGAAATGACCACTTAGGCAACTTTGTGGTAAACTATGCCAAATCACGGATTATCACAAGTATCACAAGTAATCACAAGTATTGAAGTGTGTTTGTGGGCTAACATTTGCCTAAACAGCAAAGTCTTTTCAGAATTGGGTAGATTAGGGTTGTAGAAAATTCTACAATGCAACAAGAAAACAATAATGTTGCAAAAAAAAAAAGAATGAAAGTAATACATTTCAAATACCTCTCTACAAGCCTAGCTTGTTATTCTGTCTCTCCAATAAAACTATCATTTGAAAATATTGAATTTGAAATCTTGTACACCTGTAAATAATATATCTGCACACATTCAATTCCACTGTTCCTCTGTACAGCCCTGCGCTCATGCATGTGCTGGGACACTCCCCTGCCATTGATTTTCACGCTCTCCTGTCTGAGCTTCATCCTCTCCACATGAGACGTGATCTCATTTGGTGCTCCACATAGTGAAACCCAGAGGGTTCACATGAGGGGAACAGGAAGCACAATGGGTCTGTATGTGTGCGTGTTTAGGGATATGATTACATAATTAGGAATATGGGACATGCCGAAGACCCATCTCAGAGGGAAAGAGCATGACTCATAACACGGATCCATTTGTAACTATGAAAATGTAGGACGCAAGATCAAACTTAATCCTTTTCCACTGCAGGCTGCTGTTGTATGCTTATTATTAGTGTGCATGCAAGTCAATTGTTTTTGTTCTTCAATCAGCATTTAAATAATGCATGTTTTAAATAAATGACGATCGCCAGAGATGAGGACACGCCTGTCGCTTTATGCACCTGTGCACACATCTACCCAGAGTAGGACACTGCAGCAGAAATGGTTTGGATCTAGGAAGGTAACAGGTGAACAGGTGGTTCAAGGGTAGCAGCAGGAGTCTGACTGCCCTACTTCTTCTCCAGGAATACAGCAGAAGAGGCAAAAGCCTCCTCTTGTAGTTGAATCACTGCCATGCACCGCAAAGAGAATACAGCCGGAGTTACTAATTGAACATCATTGGCACATTTTAACCACCGACTGTAAGTAGGGCACGTACAGTAGCACGCCCAGACCAAAATCAAGTACTATCTGCTCTGGAATTTGAAGACATCATTACAAAATCATATCTTTACACATCATTTGGATGGAGTATGGAGGACTTGTGGAATGTAAGTAAGTACATTTACTCAAGCACTCTACTTAAATTCACTTCAACATTTTCAGCAGAATGCCTCAAAATCGCAAAGAAAATGTTGAATTGTGAAAATGTTCTGTAAAAAGCATTAAAAGTTTGTAACACACAGACACACACACACACACACACACATAAAAACACACTCTGGTAACTACACCCATCCCCTCATGTGATACAGATCTGGGTTACTCAAAGCACCTGCTCATATTGATCCTCACTGTTGCAATGGAAACACACTTATGATTGACAGTGGCACTTAACCCTAATGCCAGCAAAATAGGGCGTTATTGTCATTGGCATCAAATTAGCGCGTCTCCTCCACTTCATTAACCGCCATGATGAACCTCCTCCCTGAATTCTAACAGCAGCCGTTGAACGCTGACTGTGACAGGTGCTGGAACCAGAGCGGGTCCATATCTCTTCCATTAAAAGTGTGACTCTTGGATCTGGGCCACCGTCAGTTCAGTCCGTGTGTAAATGTATTTACCGCTGGCTGCATATGATGCTGTCATTTTGAATTGTGTCACCTGCGAGCACCCTATTGAACTGACATGTCAAATCAAAGAGAGGCCGATTTATGCATGGAAAGTGTAGGGGCAAATCTTCACCGCGCGTTTCATTCAATTTCTGTTAACAATCTGTGTGTGATAGGTATGTGATGAACTCAGGCTGCAGCTCGTCGCACAATCAGACACGGACCTCATGCTTTCAGACATATTCTGAGAGTTGGAGGTTAACCGTGAAGGAGTGAGGGGGACCGAGACACAACATCCCAGTGTTTTTCCTGTTGCTGCTAATAAATAATACAATGTACAATAATTACAATAACAAATATATATAAAACAGTGGAATAACAAAATAACAAAATAACAAAGAAAGGAAGGACACAACAGCTCCGCAGACGTTGCTAAAGTGGGGAAACCAGGCAAGAGGAATCATTTAGTGGCTCTCAACTGAAGTACTAACCAAGAGGATTCCTGCCAGGCAATCTTAAGGGAATAAAGAAAGGTTTAACGACAAAGGATAAGTGCAATACGCTCCAGAGCACATCACTGTATTTACTGAGGAGGCTGAACTCTGTTGTCAAAACAGTCATAACTCCGTTTTATCAATTGTATTTAATCAAGGTCCCCTTTTGTCCTGATCTGCTGGTTTGGTGAATCTTAAGGTGAAAAGTGAACACTTGCTCCGAGATTCCATGGCTGTTTCAGGTCAGTCTCTGTACGGCGGACAACCTGCTCAGAAAGGTCACCGCCATCTTAGCTGACCCATCCCACTTCAGGCACCAGGGTGGAAGGATAGGGTCCCAAGGATTAGAAGCTCCAGAGCTCCAAGTTTAATTGTTGCACTTTGCACACTCTACTGCTTAACTTTTTCACTCAATGCACTTAGTAAACTTGATGTGTCTTTGTCATAGTTGTATGCACAGTACAGTTCTCCCATGGTTTTTGTATTGTACAAAATTAAAAGCTGTTAAAGTTAAATATAGTAGTTGTTAATCGATACAAATATCCAAATGATTGTTTTGGCAGGTACTGAGGATTCTGGCTGTCAGGGCCAAGGTCTATTTGATATCACTGTGTTGGTGTTGTTCCAAGATTATTATAAATAATGCTGTTCCTGGACCATTATTACAACCAACTAATCACACTGTTATAATGTCACAGCTT
This sequence comes from Spondyliosoma cantharus, assembly GCA_900302685.1. Lineage (NCBI taxonomy): Eukaryota > Metazoa > Chordata > Actinopteri > Spariformes > Sparidae > Spondyliosoma > Spondyliosoma cantharus. Next base: position 27,616 of record OMLP01045312.1, read on the forward strand.
TGTAACTCCTGTTGTTGTTGTTTCTGGAACACCATGTTTAATGTGGCTCCAGGATCATCATTTCTGCTTACGAAGAAGCAACGACGTCCTCATTGTGAATAAGCTGTTGTGCCTGAGTGGTTTGAATAAAGAGCTCTCGCCCAGAAGACCAGGGCTTGTATCACATTTATTTTGTCGGAAACGCATTCTCATTCCCACCTCGTCAGATTTGGTAGCTTTGTCAGCGGCCGTAAGCCTCAAACTTTAGGTTTTGGACGTGAAGGGCTCAGCATCAAGTTAGCTCCGAGTTATGACATGTGACTGCTCCATAATTTGAGTCATTTTATTTCATTACTCTTACTTTGTTTCTGTTTTTACACTTTATCCCTCGTGTTTACCTCCTGATGTGTACTGGCAAATTATAATACAAATAAGTAATTGTTAAAAACAGAAATAGCAATATGTAATACATGATGTCTGGTTAGCCTTTCAAAATAAAATGAGTTTACACCCTGTAAAAGTATGACATTTTACGACAAGGCAAAAAGGAAACAACTTCTTGGTTAGGATTAGCTCAAGATCATATTTTGGGTTAAAATAACTACATTCAGTCTCGTAATGTGAGTTACATACACGCAACCAGTGACCAGTTTAGACTCACAAACATCACGAATCACACACATCCACCGCAGACCAAAAAATCTGAAAACTCTTCACAGACCTTCTTCCGTCTGCAACTGCTTTTTTTCCCTCTTTGTCTCTCTCCTCCAAAGTCTCTAGATCTTGTTTTTTTTCTCCTCTCATGCCTCCACAAGCCTCGGTATATATTCCCATCACTTAATTTCCCTCACTTTGTTTCGTTCTCACCTCTCCCTGAATCGCTTAAAATAACTACATTCTACACAGTCTCGTAATGTGAGTTACGTACACGCAAATGACATCTGTTACATCACATACTGTATGTAGGTTAACGTGCTTACATGAATTAAAAATAAATCACTCTTGGTCACAAATGGGATGCAAATTCTGGTCTGCGGAAAGGGAGGTCCTGTGAATGAACCACTAGACCTCCCCCTGACTAAGACCTTTTTTGCTCTTTACACTTCTACACTAGAGGAAAACTTCAAGAAGTGACGCTATAGTTGTACCTAACTTTGAAGCATACTACTACTGACTAAGCTGCTGTATATGAGTAAGAGCAGTCCGTTGTAGGGACAGCTTTGCAGGAGCAAAGCGCTTGGATTTCGATCAACCCCCGAAAAAAATATTGGGTGACACTGTAGAAAACGCTTCAGCGTTTGTGTTTGCTGTGACCACAGTGGCCAGTTCGACTCACAAACATCACGAATCACACACAACCACTGCAGACAAAAAAAAACACTGAAAACTCTTCACAGACCTTCTTCCGTCTACACCTGCCTTTTTTCCCTCTTTGTCTCTCTCCTTCCAAGGTCTCTAGATCTTGTTTTTTTCTCCTCTCATGCCTCCACAAGCCTCGGTGTATGTTCCCGTCACTTAATTTCCCTCAATTTGTTTAGTTCTCACCTCTCCCTCAATCGCTCCCTTTCCCATCAGTCTGCCCTGTTGTTTTGCTTTCTCCTCGTCCGGAGCCAGTTCCCCGGAGTGCAGTCAGTGTGGTGCGGAGAGGTCGGGGCTGCGAGCAAAACACTCTTTCCTCTCCACTTCACACAGGGCTCAGAGATGAGACTAACACAACTACAGACAGATGAAGCTCCTCCGAGAGCTTTCACCATGTGTGTGTGTGTGTGAGCGGAACAGATCATTTCTCAGTGGCCAGAAGAGGAACCTGATAATGGTACTTTGTGAAGTGCTGCTGAACAAAATGTTGCTTGTTTCGCTCTTGGCAGGTTGTATTTGCACTTTCATATATATTTTTTAGAATCTGTCCACACAAACAGCTACACAAATTAATGTTTGAATGTTCCGCCTTTATTCTGGGGCAGCCTTTCGTTAGGAAGTGGGATAGAAAAAAGCAGGAAGACATAAATAAATGAGGACGATGAGAAGGGGGAAAGCAGAAAGAGAGGCAAGAGAGGACAGAGGGAGAGAAAGAACAGATGACATGTTGCGTTTTGATCTTTGATTCCTCCACAATCTTTTTTTTTCACAGCCGCGAAGAACAGAGACAAAGTCACAGACGCCGCAACACAAATCACCTCGGATGCACCGTGTTATTATGAGGCTCATCCAGGCTGCAAAAAGCCCAACTTTAGAGAGCGAGCGAGCAGCATAAACAGAGAGAAAAAGGCAGAAAGGAATGAAAGGCATAGAGGGGGGAAAGAGTGTTCTAACCACCTCTCTCAGGTTTGATCTATAATTCATGTTTCATCGCCATGTGTACGCCTTGAGAAGATTTTCAACTGCTCCCTTTTTTAAAAATTTTCTTTTTACCTCTCCCCGTCTCACTTCTTCTCCATCCTTTCTGACCTTCTCCGTGTGTTTGCATCCGTTTCCGTTCGCCGATGTTTGACTTTTAGACCACTGTCATCTGAGGCCGCTCATGCATGACATCATATCCATTTCCTGGATGCCTCACAGGAAGAAGAAGTGGCGCAATCGAGTGTGACAGAAAAGAGGGCCCGGAGGTCTGGGGCTAAATGGAGCAGAGCACCTACCTAAGCCCCCCCCGACTGACCACCAAGTAGCATTGTTATTTTGCCATCCCAATTGACTGGGCGAGAGGCCAGGGGACAGTTGGGCAGTCGAAGAACCGGGGTAGATTCCACCCAGAGCTGTGGTTAGAGAGAGAGCTGGCGGCTGAAACTCAAGAACAGTTGTGGCAGCCATGTGGAAAGAAGCAGATTATTTTTGCTACAAGCTAGGGCAGGGAAAGCAGGACAAGTGGCTTGGACTTGGGCAACACAGGGGCCAAGGGAAAACAGAAATTGGATGATACGAACTACAAAAGATAGTGGGGATAACTCAGTGATTGAGGTCAGTGAAATGTCACAGATAGAGATTGCAGCTGGGACAATAACGTCATTGTGGGCAGAATGGAATCATGAATCTGTGGCAGAAAATGCTCTCTACAATCCAAACACTGCATTTACGTTACAGTACATGGAGAGGTATTTCAAGAGGAGAAGTGAATGCAGTCTAAATGTTAGATGGGCAAGATTTAAACTTTCTGCTAAGGATTTAAATCTTCAAATCAACAAGTTCAAATCCATAAAAATGATGGTTAAAAAGGGTCAATAACCAAAGCTTATATAAATATCATAGCTGCAACTCCAACAGTTATCAAAGGCCAACACGAGACCCAACACTGAAAACATTAGTATTGACAAAGACCCTCATCCAGCCATCGCTTAATAACAAGATCTACCATCAGCTCTACTCTTTCAAGGCCTCAGCCCCAGTCTGACGTTCTCGCTCATGACGTCTCTGAGCAGAAATATTTAACGGATCCGAGAAAAACATGATGGAACAACAATCGAAGACATAAAAAGTTAAACTTGTTTTCTTCAGTTTGTGCGAAATATATACAGATAATCCAAAATGCAGCAATCGGATGCCAACATATGGCTACAGGATCAATATACTGTATAGAGATAGGGAAGATGAATCTGTTTGTTTTTTTCAGGTGTTTGTGTTTTGTGAAAAAGAAGGAGCCTGAAACGTATTAATCAATAGTGCAATATTGGATCAATTTCTGGAGCAAAAAATCAGATAAAAGCTGACTGGGAATGGACGAGGTATAAATTACAGCTCAATAGACCCAGCAGCAGCTAGTGAAAACAAATGGATGAAGTAAAGCCCCAGTTGGACAGGATCTATTTCTCCAGGGGAGGTTGAGTGATTTGAATGCTGCATGTGGTCGCAGTAATTCTAATCACACAGATGTGCATATTGTGTGTGATTCCAATTGACAAGGGTGACAGCATTTTTCTGCAGTCATCCTTGTGCGTCACTAACTACCTTTGGTATTTTGGACACTGACTGAAATGCCGTCCTGAATGAGTCAAGTTTGTACTTATTACTTCATTTTCTTAACATGGTTTGTTTTATCCAGAATTAATTAGGAAAATAGTACGAGGCATTGTGTGCCAACTGCTAAACAACGGTCCTGACTGTAGCTGAGTCAAATCTGCACAGTCACAAAACTCAGGCTTTTGAGAGGCAAAAGGAAGAAGAACTGCATCAGCTCATCTTTATTTTGTTAGTTTAAACTGTAGCAGAAACAACACATGGTCACCAAACCCCAAATGTCTTGCTTCTAACGTGTTTTTTGTGATATCGTGCCTTGGCCTTCCTTCACAGAGCACAGGCATTATAGCCATGCTGTTCATAGCTTATACAGCCTATTGATTTTTGGCTATATCCTGGAGGTGTTTCATTTTCAGATACCTAATAGATTAGAATTTCCTAACGTGAACTCCGACAAACACACTCACAATCTATTAGAGGAATACCACTCTTCCTCCACACATACACGCATGCACATATTGTGGGGGCAGCTGTTGGTTTAACATATAATGTTTTGCACATACGAGGCCACAGGCTAAGCTGTGCTCTCGATCAAAGCACAATACATGTGCCACTATCAATGCATGCGTTATCCTCCAGCCTACCCACTTCTACCACTGCTGTCATGGCAACAATGTATCAATGCTGAAGGCGCGAAGGCACAATCACTGTTTGATCATGAGAGGAGGAAGAGGGGGGGGGGGCTGAAGAAGTTAATAGAGGAGGAGATTGAGTGATAATAGTGATGATAGTGAGAGTGGTATGATGAGCAAAAGGAGGGATGGATGTGCGTGAAGGAGTAAATGGGGAATGGATGATAAACGGGGGGCATGGGGCATCGGGAGGAAGAATGAAGAGTGACAGTGTCTGAACTGATGGGTCAGCAGTAAGTTGCCGTGCTTCACTGTCATATTCATCTCTCTTATTTGATTCGTGGAGATGGAGGCAGTAATCATTTGGCTAACACTCCTCCATGGCAGACTTGATATGGGTAGAGTTGTGCCAGTCTTTCCTTGAGATGTGTGAAACACTGCCAGGCATAATGCTGTTAAATAACATTTGATATTAGACTTGGTTTTGATTGGTTTTGATTGGTTTTGCGTTCCCTGTGATCAACTCGGAGCTCCAAAGAGTTGGCTGATTTGGCATTTGTCATTTGAACTGAAGGAGGTACACATCCAGAACAGTCTGTGGTTGAGCTAAGGCGACAAGAGCACTTTGGTTAAAGGTGTAATCTGTAGAATATGGCTAGAGTTTGATGGTAGCCTCACGAACAAGGGGGCAGCATGTCACCACCGACAGCTGCTGCTCTTTGCTAGCAGTCCTTGGCTGTGTTTAGCTACCATTGGCTAATCAGCTCATAAAAGGGTACATTTGTATTTATCTGATAATTAAAGAAAATATATGTGAGAGTATTCAATTTCTTGACATTTGTGAGTTAATTTGGTCATTGATGCCAACAGCTGGCATATTACAGCTGAAATTACAACGGCTAACAGACTGTGGCCTCTTGCAATACAAGCACAAGTACAAGGCGGTATTACGACAGGAGAAATCAAAACAACTACTCTGCCTGAAGGGAAACAAAAAGGTCACCAAGAGTGTCAGAAATCAGACCATATCTTGATTTCGCGGCTGAAGTGGCATGGCAGCTCACTGGGACGAAGATGATCCGTTTATTTCTGGATGAAAACCCCCTTCATTAGGATGCACCTTTGAAATATTGAACTACAAAAGGCTTGTGTTTGCATTTCTACGTGTAACTGTGTGCATTTCCATGAAGGCGGACCTACGAGCCCACTTGGGAGAGCGATGTGCCGTGCTGACTATTTATGTGTGTGTCATGAATATTCTAGATGCCTAATTGCATCTCACAACATTGAGGACTCCATCAGCAAGCCTGAAGGTAAACCACAGAGAACAGGAAGGAGCAAATAAACAAATACAAAGATTTTCTTTGTTTCTAGAACCTTGCGAAACTTCCCTTTCAGCTGTGTTAGCTGAAAGTGTTCCACTAAGATTGCCACGGTTGCCGTGTTGGAAAATGCTCTCACTGAGCTCTGACATTACACAAGCACATTCACCAAACGGCACACTGCGGCATCTAAATTAAGAGACACGAGCAAATCAAAGAGCGGATGTCTCTGCGCTAGTCCTACGACCCTCCTCACTGCTCTGATCGCTCATTTATATTTCAGTCAGAGACACTTCAGTTGAGGAATTGAGCCCTTATTGCAAAATGGTTATACAGCAATATCTGCTGCAAAAGGCTTCACTCAGAAAGAATCCAAGCAGCAACAAGGATTCTGCCGGGAGCACTAATCCCTCCGAATCATAAGCACATTAACTTTAGTATGCACAATTCAGAGAGAGAGAGAGAGAGAGCTGTAAACAGATATACGATTTTAGCCAAGTCAACAGTATTTAAAAGCACTAAAAAGAAAGAGGAGGAGGTTAGGGTGATGCAAGGTGCCGCAGAAACAAGGATGAGACGTGAAGAAAGAGGGAACAGAACCCAGAATCTGGACGAAAAATGATGCCGGTTAAACTGGCACTACGGAGGAGTGTTCCTCAAAAGCTAAACAGCTTAGCGTGCTTGGAAAAAGGCTGCTGCCTGCATACGGCTGCCTCTGAATGTGTTTATGTGCATGTATCTTGGCTTCCTATTTGATGCAAACCTCAGCTTTGACAACCGAGTCAAAATTGTTGTTAGATCATGTTTCTTCCAGCACAAATTCTGTCATTTTTATCACTGGCTGATTTGCACAAAGTTGTGTCTGGTCATATCTTTTCTCAGCTGAATTACTGATAGACTCGTATCAGCCAAGGTTCCCTCCAGTGTCTCAAAACGGTGCAAAATGCTGCTGCCCAGTTATGGACTCAGCATATTTGAGGGCAGGGGCAGTTGTAGTGCATGCTGTAGGGAACCAGGGCGCAGAAAGAAACTTTATCACGTTTTATCGACCGAAGGGGGGCATCATTGAGGCTTGATTGCTTCATTTAATTGAAATACAGCAGAATTATGATATAAAAAACAATTCACTGTAATAATGGTGGCTTAGTGAAGTAAAGTCGTGATTCCCTCAAAATCCCACTGAGATTACAAAGACTGGTCTGACCAAACCTTATCTAATAATATTTTCAATTTGAATCAAATTAGTAAATAATGATGGCAATGTTTCTCTGTTCCTATTCTACTATGATACTTTTGGGAGCAATGATGTCCCCCCAGTGCAACATTTCCAGCCTGTCTTTTTAAATCATTCATTTCTTTTTTTAATACTACATTGGCTGAGTTTGTGTAGAGTGCAAAGTGTGAGGTGAAACTGCTTGTATTGTAAGTATCTGAGCGGGACACAGACTAGTACCTCGAGGTTGCCTGAGGTGCAGCGACAACACAAGAGAGTTTCTTGTATCAAAAATTAAATTTGGCATTGTCAGAAACAGGGCATCCTGACAGGCTCAGAGACCATATTAAAACATTAAAAACGTTTGATTTCAGGATTAAAAGAAAAGCAGCTTTTTCTTAGGGGAACAGTGGAGCATTCTGGGTAGTGTACATACTATAGTCTTGTGATTAATATGAATATGCATAGTTGGTCCCCTCGCACCAAGTGTGCCGACAAAGCACAACATGGTCAGTGGAGCGCAGTTACAAGGCTGAATGAAGACCACCATAGTAGTTGTGCTAAGCTAAGCTATCATTCTGATTACTGTAGCGAGTGTTTTTCCCCAAAATGGTAGACATTTCATTCAAGGATCGGCTCTTAGATGGACAGGATGTGGATATGGGTTATATTCAGAAGCCATCCCTCTACGTTCAGCCGATTAATTGTGCTCCACTCACCATGTAGAGCCAAGTTTTCTACTCAAGACCACACAGCATTTTTTTTAGGGGTTGGGGGTAGTAATTGGTCCTTGCAGGGGAAACACACTGAGTTCCTCCAGAGGTTCCTAGTCCTGCAGCAAAAATACGGCTTATGTCACTATGTTACAAGCAAGTGGGATAGACAGGCGGTTTAATCTCATTGTCTCCAATATCAGTGGGCACAAAAATCAGGTCCAGGGAGAATAAAGTTCATGGCAGTGCTGAATTTTCTGATGAATCAGAGTAAAGTGACTCAGCTTTACTGCAAAACAATGTTTTTATGATACTCTGACATAACTATATTAACTTACCAACCGATACTCTTCTGAATAGTCTGGGGGCATCTACAGTATCTTGTTCCCAGTGTATATTGATTCATTTTTATTAACTATGAGTCAACAGAGAGGCCAGGCAATGAGTCATGGTAAATAATGATAGAGATGGCAATGACTGTCTGGAGCCCCAGATGGACGCCATCTCATACAGTTAGCCCGCAGGCTGGCGTCCTATACTGACTGCAACAGATTATAACATGGGTCAGCTGAAACCCTACACTGGTTCAGACAGTGGAACGACTCGTGCTGACACATGTGACACGAGTACTTCCTATGAGTGCGTATAAATGTACACGCACTCATAGGAACATATGAACATATATGAACTATTTTCTTGCCTCTCACTTTATGTATTTCTATCCATCTTATCAGAGTAAGTGACTAGTGTGATTATTGGTTGTGTGCTACTTAACAAACCCACAAAAAAAGCCCCCGATACAATAAATGGACAACAATAAATGCTAATCAAGCTGTTGTGACTGTATGTAAATGGATAAATCCTCATAAATGTCAAAGTAAACATGGACGGCATGAAGAGCATACTTTGTGGAGGGCAGCAGGTGTGCTTTGCTTAAAGCAAAATGTTATATGCTCCAAAGAGATCCAGTTGGCAGACATGCAATGATGCAAGCAAAGCAGTGTGTACGCATGTGTGGGTGGGGGTGTATACTTGTTTTTGCGCTTCAACAATGCACTTGGACAGTATGCATGAACGTTGAGCATCTGCTCCTGGGTTACACTCAAACAGAAGCATGTACTACACACAGTATGGATTCATTTATGCATGAGCAGTTGTACATGCATGGATTTTTTTACCCTCCCTGCGTTCTCCCTCGATTCCACATTATTATTGTTTCTTTTGGGGGTGATGCTGACAAACCTTCTGCACCGCTAAACTAGGCCAACGCGTGGCTGCCGGCAAGTAAAAAAAAAAAAAAAAAACAAGATGGAGAGACAGAGAAGGGGAGAGAAGAGAGGGAGATGGAGAGGAGAAAAGGAGGTAATGAAGAAATTACATAAAAGCGCAAACCATTGAGCTAGTCACTCACTGTCCTTATGTAACAGTGCTTCTTAATGTTACAGTAACCCACAGATTGCTGGTATTATCGCATCGCATCAGACAACAAAAGTAGGCAGACTGACACTATATGAGAACAGATGAATACATTGATAGATAAATAGATTTCGTCTCATTTTAACAACAGGCGTCGCAGAAAGAAAAGAATCACACATGAGTGGTGCTTTAATATATGTGCTTATAAGCTGCTCAGAGTTAAGAACATCAGCTCAGTGTCTAAGAATCGGCCTAAGAGGCTTTAATGCTCATCTATAATCTATTGTTTCCAGTAAGTAGTGCAGATTCAACTTAAAGCCTTCTCTAATTTGAACCCGGGCACTAGTGAAAATTAATGGTGTTCTTTGATAGCGCAGACGACGCACGTTCAACGCATACCAGGGAATTCGTAGCACTGTTATTACTGATTGAAAAAGACACAACCTCTCATGACACATTCCCATGTCAAAGTCAAGATTTCGTCCCCGCTGTGATGTTTTACTGGGTGGAGCTCAGGTGGTCGTCCATTAATGGGCTCTGTCCCCATCTCTTCCCGTCAGCTCTATCGGTGAAGGTGATATGCACCCCTGTGCTTCCTCTGGTTACACTCACGGAGGGCCAAATCTGGCAATGTGAGTATTACTGTGTGATACCCAGCGTGGTGTTAATGACTCAGACATCATTCTTGGATCTCACCAGGTTTGTTTATTCCGAAGCTTTGATTTTTTTTACCAAGGAATGATAAACGGTAGTAAATAGATGTGTGTGTTATATCAAGGAAATCTGACTCACTGAAGACTGACTGATTTGCATTTTATTCCAAGAATGTCTTGCCAACAGTTTCATCATTTTTCTAAACCTGGCTTTTATTACAGTATTGTAATTATTCACAACAACAATTCCCCAAAAAGTTTGAACACCGTGCAAAACATGAATAAAAACAGAATGCAAGTCATTTGCAACTTATTCTGTGAAATCTTAATCATTACTGTTATCCACTGTTATCAGCACATTGCCCTGTTGACTTAGGCTCTGTCCATGGACAGCTCTAAGTACAGGTGTGAACACCTCAAACATGCGTTGAGCATTTGAGTTCCGATCATTCGGAGGTGTCGCCCGCATGTCACCACATTCTTTTAGCAGTGTGTACAGACGTGTCCTGACGCACACTGAAGGACCGTTTACTCAACTGACGACCTCGGCGAGACAACAAGAAACAACCCACAACAACAATCATATTGGACTAAAAGCTGTCTGATGTTCATGTGGTTCACTTCGATGTAAATTAGGTGCTTGGGCTCTCTCAACTTAAGCAGATGTGTCTGAATGCATTAACCATAGTACCGGTAATTGAAACATCCGCAGACTCCCTTTACACATTTTGTAATTTTAAGAGTTGTTGCATGAGAAAAAAAATCTTAACACACTTTTAGAAACAGCTATGGCAAATTTGCAATCATCGGTGCCTTCATGTGACATTCGGCATTAAATACAACACATCAAGACGCTTCTTTCCTTGTGAAAGGTGTCAGTTTATCGCAGCATCGCTTTGAAAGCCTGTCTGCTTCTGTGTCTGAAGTGCGTCATACCTCATCTGTTTGAACATTTATTAAAGAATATAATGTATTGATGGTGAACATGTCAAATTTTACAAATACTACATGCAGTAACATATATAGGCTACTTCTTGTCAAGTACCTGTGGTCAAAGTCACCAGAGTCCCTTAAAAATACGCTCAATTGTGATACTTGTTGCGTGAGGACTGAGGAGGAACTGCATAAACTCTGTGAAGCACTGTCTACAACACATTCTTAACCATTTGGGCCGCCTTCTTTTTTCTGTGTAAAAAATCATATCCCTTTTTCACGGTGATATATCTCAACAGTGAGATAGGTCACTCGAGACGCATTTAATGCCAGGCGTGAATTGACGGACTTGAAGCCGTCCACTTGTGATCAGACCCCTCAGAATGGATGGTAAATCCAAATGTGAGCAGCCTCTCAGTGGCACATGTTAATTCTTGGGGCTTGTCTTCCTGCAGGTCTTCCCACTTCCTGTTAAGTGTTAAGGCAGCACATGCAAAAAACGCTGATCCCTTCAGTGCTGCGTGGTAGCGAGTGTCAAAACAGAGTCAAAGTTATTCATATAAATAGGCATGCAGACGGGAATGTGGTGGGAAGGGAGGGAAAATGGAGGCAGAGAGAGAAAAGGTGAAACGGGGACACGGGAACAGAGGAACGGGGCTGATAAAGAGAACAAAGGGCTTGACACCAGATACGAGTAGAGCTGTGACAGATCACGTTATGAAACTCTCCCATGGCTCCGAGACTGGGAGCGTGTGGGAGAGACAGGAAGTGTGAGGGAGAGAAAGAGGGTATGAGAGACAGAACAACAGGGCGTGAGAATTAAAGACAGTGAGAAGGAAACTCTCGGCTTTGGGGTCAGGAACGTCCGTCCTCAAGGAGTCAGATGATAGGTCACAAATATTACAGTGCAGAGAAAGAGGCGAGGAGAGAAACAGCAGCAGAGGAGGAAGGGAGTGAAGAGAGAGCAAATAAAGGATAGGGTGACCGAGAGAAGATAAAAGACAGAGGGGGCAAGAAAGAGGGCAGGAGAGAGCAGAGATGAAGAGATGCAATTAGAGAGGGAAGTAGAGAGAGAAGACAAGGCTCTGATAAACTACACAGAAAACAAGGCGTAGAGAGAAAAAGATAAGGTGGAGAATGTTCTCAAATTTAGATAAAAAGGCGCGAGAAATGAAATAAAAAAACAGGCCCTGGGTGCAATAGATCTGTGACGAGATGCAGACGCTTGAGTGCAACATTAATAGTCCAACTCGACAACGGCATCAGAGGAAGATTAATTGCGGGAGGTGTGTCGCCACTTTCAGATGTACTACCGCTGGACTGAACTGAGGTGACAGCAGCTGATGTCAAAGACGCACAAACATTTACAAACATCTTCGGA
>OMLP01045312.1:49761-67077 GCA_900302685.1 Spondyliosoma cantharus
AAAAAAAAAAAAAAAAAAAGGAGTAGGAGTGGCAGGAACACAGCGAAGAGAGAGAGAAAGAGCGATGAGAAATATCGAAAGCTAAGTGTTTATTAGTTTATTTTTGTATGACCTGCCACTGTCTTTCACAGACAGATGGAGGGGAGTGAAAATATAGGCACCCTATTAGCGAGAAAGCTAGAGAGATGGTGAAACAGGTGACAGACAGAAGTACAGAGTTGTGAGTGTGGATAGGTAGATTTCACGGTGTCTTTCGCTTCCTGCTCTACATCTCGTTCTCCTCCATCACTGCTGAATTTAAATCAAAGCTGAGACTCGCATGTGTAAACTGAACGGTAGGGATTGAAAGACAAGACAGCCGAAGTGGGAAAGTATTGTACACTTTGCATGCTATAATACAATATACAAAGTTTAACACGCAGCTAGAGAAGTCATGATTTAAGTGGAACGTCAGCGAGCCTTATAATAACCAGATAACTACTATTTTTTTCTTTATCCTTGTACTTCTTAGTAGGTTTAATCCTCATGTGTCATGTTTTTGTTTGCACTTTCTGTCTTTGTCTTTTCCCACCCCTTTCTCCTGCTCACTGTGTTTCATTTGCCCGTAACTCTTTTTGTATCTTCTCATCTATTCCCAGTCTTTTTTTCCTGTTTTCATACTCATGTTTTGCCTGCGTCGCAGCCTGTGTTCCTTATGTCTGCCTGATTTGTGTTTGTTTAGTTTTGCTCTCTTGTATTCTTGCTTTGTTGCCTTTATTGCCTGCCTTTTGTTTTTGTGGATGTCAGAGTGAAACAAGATGGGAAAAACTCAAAGACAAGAAGCGTAACCCAAAACATGACTCATGAGGATGAAACCTACAAAATATAACAGGGCGCACAAAGCCAATAACATCTGAATCAGGACTTGATTTTAAATCTAAATGTGTGGACAGACGGTGGCAAAAGACCATGAACATGTTAGGATAGGATAATTCCGCCTGGGAGCTTAAATGTTCACACCTAAGCATATGAATGTCCACTGCAATGTAAATAAACCTCTGAGATCTCTCAAACTTGCACATCTCTGAGTCATTTCCTTTAGATGATAATACAAATAAACAGAGCAGTTTGGTCTGATGGATGCACATTGACAAATTGAGGTTATTAACAAATATGCTTGCACTGTAAATAAAGCTTGGTAGCAACTGAACTCAAAGGTCATATTGATTACATGTTTATGTAGACAAAAAAACGTACAATACATCTACAGAGCTTCTAGAAACATGCAGAATAAAAATCTCTTTTCCTTAAAGACATCATCATTAATTCAGTTAATGATTTTAAAATGATTGCTTTGTTTATCTCGGTTGGTTCCAGCTTCTAACAAGGTTTGTCAGCCAATAGTATAACGTCACATGGTATCTGTGTTTCATTAGCGATCAATAGTGTGGTAGTTGGGGGAAAAAAATGTCAAAACGGCTACTGTAGAAATGGAATTGCATAGTATATGCCCAGCAAGGCCCTGATGTTAGCTAGCTTTAGCAATGTTAGCTTGGCAAACTGGCAACCACTTAAGGGCGCAACTGATTACAACAAGGGCTCTGTAGCTCAGGAGGTCGTCTACTAACCGGAAGGTCACTGGTTTGAAATCCCGGCTCCCCCAGCTGCACGTCGAAGTGTCCTGAGCAAAATACTGAACCCCAAATTGCTCCTGATGAGCAGCGTCCGCCATCAATGTGTGAATGTGTGTGTGTGAATGGGTGAATCTGACAAGTGTTGTAAAGTGCTTGGAGTGGTCAATAGACTGGAAAACTGCTATAGAAATGCAAGTCCATGTACTATTTGCAGCTGCAATGAAAGGGGTGCAACGGAACACCACATTTAGTGGCTGGATATTATCAGTAACACCGTTGGAAACAGTAGAGTTCTGCAAAAGAAAAAAGAAAGAAAGAAAGAAAGAAAGGAAATAAGCCAAATAAAACTGGGGATCAAAAGGTAATTGATGGGTGCCGTTTGTTTCCCAGCTACCTGTAACGCAAGTTTACTGATGGCAATCAAAGCTAAACCGAGCTGCAGTAACTCTTAGCCATTATTAAAGTTGAAAAAGTGCCCTCACAGGACATATTACAGCCACTTTGACAACTGCGACAATGGTAAAATCCAAGTAATAAACATTTTGGTGAATATCAGTCAAAAAAAGCCCAGAACTCATCAGTAAAACATGTCACACTCTTGATGAGACTCAAGCTGTGAGGTAATTTAATGCGTCTTCCCTTCAGCCCTTCACTGGCAGCACCCACACAGACAAGACTCCAGACAATGCTGACACACACATTCTCTCTCACACACACAATGACTTTCCATTTATCACTTCCGGACTGCTCTGCACTCACACATGGATGTCACACACACAGAGATAGCCAGACACAAACATACACAAAGTCTCAGTTCTAGGCTGCCACCCAATCGATAATCCCATTATAGCTGAAAAGGCTCTTTTATTTGTTCTGATTGAGTTTGTGGGGGGGGCAGAGGCACGGCTCATAATTAAAGCGGGATTTGCTAGATTGATGGTTAAATGGGCTGGATCGGAATGTGAGCAGACACTTGGGCTATGGCACATCAGACAACATTGAGATAAACTATCCATCCCACAAAGACGCAGGCTTACATTTTAACTAACTTATCTTACCACCCTGCTTCATCGGTTCCTCTTCTACTCAACAGCACTGTCTTGAACTCCCCTTAATCGTAGTGAAGATGTGTGTGCAGATTTGATTATTTGTTTGTGAGGTGACTGTGAAGAAGTGCTTTCACTTTGTGGAAATTGGTTTCGGAGTGCATATACAGGCTCAACGTGTAAGAAAGGCCCAGCTGTCAAAGGGTTAGGCTGCTCCAAACAAATAGGAGGCAGCAGATCACCGCTCTCTGTACTTTTTGCTGTAGCTATCTCTGGCTGCAACTAGCTGCTATTAGCTAGTTATCGCCGTTAGCTCTGAACTTAGTGGCCATATTAGCTAACTGGCTCAGAGCACTCGGGGTTATGATGTTTTCAGCAGCATCCCAGTGAACACAGCTGGACAGTAACCCGAACACAGCCTCTGAGACAGATGGGCGACAGGGAATACAGTACCGAGGTGACTTACTTTGACCAGAGTTTCTAATCTTGGGATGAGAAGACATATGCTAATGATGACTTACTTGTTGTCTTAACAAGGCTATTAATCTTGTCTTAAATCAGAAAAAGACGGTAAACTTAATGTTTACCAAATATTTTCTGTTAAATTAGGAAAATAAGTGTTGAATATTTTCTTTCTTGTAATTTTTGGGGTTTTCTTTCATTTATTTGTTCAACTAAAAAAAAGGCTAAGAAAGCTTGTAAAATTTAGCAAACTCTCTGCTCAATACATCTAAGAGCCAAAACTATGTGGGGCTGTACCAACGGACTATCGTTTCTTGAGACAGAAAGTGGAATCATATCAAAGGACAGTCTGGGGCTAGCTAGTTAGCATATTAACTCCTACCAAAGTTAGCATGCTACCAGTTAGCTATCTGTGAATCTCTGCAACACAATACATAGACATCTTTAACACAACATCAAAACTGGAGTTTCTTCATATTATGTCGATATTGTTAGTTTATTTTTTAACATTCAAAGCTAAGAATGTAACCACATCTTATTTATTGCTCCTATATTAGCGGGCTCTGAATTTAAAGATCAACTTACCTTTTTTGGTTGCTTTAATGAGAACTAGTGCATTAGCTGTAGGAAGTATGTATTTCTATAGAAAAGTGGGAGGTTAAGTTAAGCTTTTTCATGGATGGCCAAATGAGGATGTGTTTGAAGGTGGGACGATATTTTTGATTTGCCATGAAATTTCACCTTAAAAACTATTTACCTTGCCTTGTTTGGTGTCATTATTTTCAGCACAACCTCACATGTGTGACTGTACAGTTATTTTTAATTTTGACTTTTGACACTGTATTAACACACTGGACCTAAAATCACAAAAAAACATAAAATCCGAGTAGGAAAAAGTTTGATTTTTTACTGTGAAAACCACAAATATGTTTAACGAAACCATTTGTATTACTTATAATGCAAATATAAATTGTTGTTTGCTAAATTTATGCATTAGTTTTTGAAATTTACAAAGCTACATCTAACTATTTACATTTAAATGCAGGCAATGCCTCAGGCTCAGGTCTCCTTCAGCTCCTTCCAGCTGCACTGCTTGCTCCACATTCAGCAGTCTCCTCATTGTTTTGAGTCACAAAACAAAAAAACGACTACACTACACACTAAACACACTACACCAAACACTGCATAACACACTAACTATACACTCCAAACACGCTATATGTCACAAGTCTCTCAACTCTCAAAATTCGCTATCTCTATCCCTGTCTCTATCACCATCACTGGCGCTGCTGTCACTCTTTCACCGCCATCCCTCCCACAACTTCCCCCTGTTCCTCAGCAACCAAATCATGTGGTTTGCCATATCATTTTGTGATTTTGTGTGGTGCCTTTTTCCACCAATAGGAACGTGTTTTTAGCTTGCAAACACTTCCTGCTTGTGGACAGTTTCATGAGAAAAGCCTGTTTATTTTCGCGAAAAAGCGCGGCAGACATTATTTATCGTAAATCGGGTGGGGTGCGTGGATGGACTGTGCAGTGATTGGTTCTGGTGCGCACGTGGCTATGGTGGCTATGGTTGACAATGCTAGCGGAATTCGTGAAGAATTTCTTAAATGATTTTAATAATATCTTTGTAGTCCAAACAAATCCGATGTTGCACACCCTTAAACCACGCAGCAGCCATGTTGAAAGTCAGTCTGATCCTAATCTGCAGAGATATTTGAGGCACACACACACAGACAGACAGAGATTTCTTGCTTTTATAGAGAGATATACATACAGTGAGTAATGTGTGTTCCACTGTTGGTGTGCAACAGTTTCCTCATCACCATCACCATTCAGTCAGGTTGTCATTGCCATTGTTTTAAGTATGGCACCATGGGTTTATCGATACAGTACATTAACCAACCACACTAAATGCAAGCGGCTAAGGCTCAACTAGTTCAGTCAGTTTGGTCAGTTAATGGTTGCAGTCATCATACGGATGAACTTTCTTAGAAAGAGCTTTAGTTTTCTTCCTCTTTAAATAGTCAAGCTGAAATGACCACTAATGCCACATATTCCAAACACTGTAGCTTGATTGCTCTACAGTATTTCAGGGTTTAGGATGAACCTTTCAGAATGTCAAACCATATTATGTGCTGTACTGTAAATAACCTTTTCCTGTTGCCGGACGTGAAAGCTAAAGCTGGAAGGCACCATCTCATGACATAATACAGGTTTAATATGCATGTCAACATGTCCTTTCCATTTGTACAGACACTGCTGTTTATGAAAAACGGTTCCGCCAATTCCCTGACGACTGGGAAAGCCTTAAAAATCCAAAGCTCTTTTACCTGTCTCCTCAATTTCCTGCCTTGTTTGTGGAAAATAGGCACCTCTCTCCACGAAACAATGGGGCATAAAACATCCGACACATGCACGTTAAAAAGGCAGCCGCAGTCCAGGAGCGCAGCCAACATGTGACTGGAAGCAGCCATATGCAAACACCTGAAGTGTTCACATCATTTAGCAATGCTGCTAATGTCTGTGACATGGCCAGACTTAATGTATCCCTAAATCTCATCAAGTAAGTCAATAATTGCCTTCCTTAACAGCGCATAATGGTTAATAGTTTCTCTGTTTTTTTTAAACTGAGATAATATTGCAGTCTGAATATTATCTCTTGAGCATTCTTGAATTTCCCTCGGGATAAATAAAGTATCTATCTATCTATCTGGAACGATGTCAGTGCCTTTGGCTCAATCATCACATAGTCTTACTCTACATTCATCATGTCTTTTTAATACCCCCTGTATGCAGTAGCCTACTCATCCTGTAAAGATGTAGTTTGGATAATCACCAGATGTTGTTGGTTTGTGAATCAAAAGCTGTGTTTCGACCAGGATCAGAACGCTCTATTTGTGCTCCTGTCAGACTCAAAAAGCTTATTACGAGGCCCTCCGGAGGACGTTATGCTTCTGGAACCGACTGGACCAAAGTGATTTGAAATGACTGATAAGTGATGGTGCCATTCCCAGAGCCTCCAGAGAGTTTCACAAGTGGGCTAAAAAGCCTTTAAATATCACTGTGTACCACCGTATTACTGTGTAACTGTGTGACGAAGCGTACACATTTCCACAGGGTCATGGTAACTGATTAAGCAGGTCACAGCTGATTTTAAATGACGTACATTCACATGGCATAACACATCATATTTACTCAGAGATGACTGCGAGAGACGGGGGGGAAGGTCTCATTTTCCACTTAACAATCCATTATATATTCATATCTCAATTAGTAAAGCTGTTATTACTGCTGCGGCAGCGGTATCCCCCCCCACCTCCCTTCTCTCCCACAGCATCTCTCCCACTCCCTTGGTCCGTCACATCAGGTCAACATATAACTCCAGCTCTCAGATCACTGGCACAGGTTAGGTCCTAGATACTTGTCAGATCTTCTGACACAGAATGAACCTCACAGACCTCACAGGTTGGCTGAATCTGGATCAGTGGCTATTCCCAGGCCAAGAACTAAATATGGTGAAGTTGCCTTCCAGGGCTGACAAATGTGGGACAAATTGCCAGAGGAGCTAACACTTGAGACAGTGTCAACTACTTTTAAATCCACCCTACATGCCTGTTGACCATTGCTTTTAATCATTCTTATTCTAAATCCAACCTTTAGTTGATCCTTTTTACTGTATTAGCTTAGTCTGTTATGCTGTTTGATGTGATTGTTTCATTCTAAATGTATTTCTGTGCCTACTTTTATGGTTTTATAATTTATTTCTTGTGATTTCGCCTGTGTTATCTGTAAAGCACTCTTGGTTGCCTCGGGGTATGAAATGTGCTATATGAATACATTTCCCTTCCCTTGTCTTCACTTGCCTTCTGTGTGAAGCCACTGTCCTGTTACTTTCATTTTTGAGGGTTGACCTTGGCTCTTTCTTGTCCCCCTTTCAATGACTGGGTGGTTTTGTCATGCCATAGCATGGACAAGTGTATCAGACCTTCAGCTAGTGACCCCTGCCTACAGCAGAGTTAGGGAAGGAGACTGCCAATGTCTTACATGTGATAAACACCCCCTCCAGCCTTATTTGATTGATGTCCACGTTTGAGCCTTTCAGCAGAGAGCCTCAAATTCGAAGTGACTGGTGCTGCACGGAAGGAGTCATATGAGTTTATGTCCAGCGCACACTTGAAGCCATGTCCGACATTGAGGAAGAGGAATCGCTGTGTGCACATCATTATATTTTAGAAAAGTCCACTGTCACAGCTTAACAGAATGAACAGGCGAAGCTTCAGCTTATCATATCAGTAAATATGATAAGCTTTCAGGTGTTGCAGCCACCGCCAGTTTCCACTCTGTTTGCCTCATTTATTGGTTGTAAATTAGCTCCACGGCGACATAATAAAGGTCGAATCTGCATTTCGACTGCGAGTGGCACCGCTGAGTCTGTGAAAGTGATCTGAACAACAAAAAAAAAAAAACATATTTTGATTCAGAGATGGAAAGAGATAATTCAAATTCAACCCTGCAGGCATAATTGCTTCTTGCAGTCCAGATTGCAAGACTAATTTAGATATATTTACAAGATTTATTTGCAAAGAGGAAACTACAGTAAATGACCACTCGTGTAAGACACCAATGTGCATGCATATATTTGAAAGTTTCTACTGTTTGGCTGTTTAGCCTTTACTGCATCCATATGTGGATTATATTGGTTAACTATAGTCACAGTGTAGTGGATGCAGTTTACTTGATTACAATTGTGTTAGCGGTGATGCAACATCACTTCCAGTTGGTTGTCACAATTTCATAAACAATGCACAACAAAGCCTCAGTGTTATACTTATTATACAGTGTGATGTACTGCACATGCCTCCTGAGCTGTGTGTTTCAGGACTCAGATATTACAAATACCATATATCTACTTTTTTCTGGGGTTTTTTTCTTCTATTCTCTTTCGTCCAGGCTTGCCTTTATTTTCATGTATTCACTTTTATCACAAAAGTTCAGCTACTGTATCAAATCAGACAACAGCTGACTGTGAATGAATTCTACATCCTAAAAAATACTATGACAGGATCTACTTTCAACGTACGAGGGAAGGATTTGAAGCATCAATGGTTGCATATACTATTACTCAGCCTTCAAAGACAGCCGGCTAAAAAAATGGTTTCCCTGCATTACAGAGCATTATTATCGCACAGGTCTCGTTTGGACATTCAGGGGCTCCGTAGTGAACATAATTACGCCGTCATGCTCTGCAGCAGTGATTTGTCAAGAAAAACCCTCGTAGTTTCGTTCTCTGGCCCAACCAGATTGAAACTTAAGGTTCTCCTGAATCAAAAGATGTATGGCACTTGATGCTGGCTAATAGAATAGGGCAGCAAAATCAAAATTAATACAAGAGAGTCACGTTCCCAAAAAGAGTTAAAAAAAATCATATATCAACATTGCTTTTTGTTTATCATATTTTTGGTTCGATTCTTTTTTTTTACGGCACTGCTCATGCTCCAACGTGTATCTTTTCATTGAGTCTTTTTGATAGATTTGACAATGATTACATGTGTAACCTCCCTTGTTTTGTGATTCCTTATTGTCAGGAACAACGAGTCTGTTCCTGACAATAGCAATTAACATAATGACATATGATCACAGCATATTTCATGAATATGAAGGTGGATAAATCAAGCTTTGTTCTGCTTTAAATTTGTCGCAGAGAAGCGAGATTTTCCTCGATGCTAGCGCGGTAGGCGGAGAGAGAACGGAGATGAAATAATTACAACAATTACTTCTTTTTATCCCTTTACTTTCTGTACCCCTGCCCGACACACAGCACACTCACGCACGCACACACAGAAGGAATATAACAGCTGAGGTAAGTGAAGTACTGTCAGCGCTAATGACAGTGTTGCCAGTAAAATACGTGCAATAAAAGCTGGGAAGATGGCATTATACACGCCAGTGAAGACACTGATTAAGGCTTTCACCCCTTTGCTAAACGGTGCGCCACAGGCCTCGCGCATATTCACGCGCATGCACCGAAGAAACACAATTTGACACACACAAATGGAAACACACATTCGGCAAGAAAGCTGAGGCTAGTGTAAAGCAAAGCACTTGTGTCCTACAGTGAGAGTGTTGTTGCATACACTTGTAGTTATATAATTACCGGTACGTGCTTTGTGTATGTGTATTTGACACTGCAGGTACATAAATGTTAGACGTGCTGGTTGTGTCCTCTGGAAAACACACAGTCTCGCACACACGTGTGAATGAGTTGCTGAAACACAGCCATTAGTCATACAAAGGAGTCCATGTTGGAAACACTGAACCTCAGCTCAGTACACAATAAGAAAGAAATTATCTTTGCGAAAAAGAACCTCCTACCAGATTCCTCTCGCCGGTGCCTCCTCACACTCCTCTGCTATCTTTAACAAGACACAAAAGTGCTCTTTCCTCAGCGCTGTGTATCCTTTATGAAGATTTTCTGGTGAATGGTGCTCCGAAGGTTGGCAGGCGGTTGAGGTTGTGCAGAATAGTAGTTTTCTTGCTCTTCTTGGACGCGCAACGGGGTCCTCACTGATTCTGCCAGGGAGACAAAACTGGGCCTGGAGCTGAAAAAAAGGGGAAAAAAAGAAAAGATGCTTCAGATGAAAACATCCGAGAGGAATTTGATATTACTGGGTATCATGCAATACATTGAAAACAGATAATTCAAACAAAGCATTTCTGAATTATTGTTCTTCTGTGCAAATTCTAGGTACTCTTTATTTGAGTATTTCAATTTCATGCTACTTCAACATTATTCTACGACATCTTAGAGGTAGATTTCAAACCACTGCATTTGTCTGGCAGCCTTAATTACCAGTTGCGGCACTTTATTCTCCTACTGACTTAAATGCTCTTCTTTAGCTGCAGTCTCTTTAAGGGCCCCCCTCCCAAATATCCAGTCTCCTCTGATTGGTCAGCTCACACACTCATGACCCATCGCCACTAAAACCATAGAGCAGCTTTATCAGTTATGTACCAAAATAACAGCTAAGCATGAATTGTGCCAATGTGTGACAGGTGAAGTAGTGTGATGTCAAAAACTTGCCGAATTGAGGGTGGGGCTACTAATGAGGTGTTTCAGGAGCAGCGTTTGCTGTAGGAGAGCAGAGATTCTGTTGGTGCTGACTTTGACCTTTTTTTTTAACTTCCAAGATGTTTGACATGCACAAGAGCCTTTAAAAAACAATAAAGGAAAGTCTCCTTAATGGCTTTTTTCTCATCGTTCAGTATTTACACAGCGAGTGTGGTAATAGCAAATGGTCTGATTACTTTGCCACTTTGTAAAACCAACAAATCTGTAGTAAAATGGAAATGGAATTCAGGTTTGATCTATAAACAGCAATCATGCTAATAATCACATTCAAATGTGTCCTTACATGTCTAAAGGAAAAACAAACAAAAAAAAACATTACATTAAGTGTTAAAATGAAATACCTTCTGCTAGAAAATATGTATAATTTAGATTGAGGCAAATAGAAAAAAATAACAGTAAATAATGCATCACTCGGCATGAAAGGATTTCAAAAGAAAATGGAAAAGGCAGGGGAGTGGCAGTGTGGATGAATAGAGCTGAGACAACAGTCAGATGGAGAGAAAAAAGGTGAGAAGGGAAGTAGAGGGGGAGAGTTTTCAGGGGCATACAGATTTTTCTCTGCATTGAGACTGTGAAGAAATGCGCAACGGGTGCATGACAAGCATGACAAATAATACAGCTGAGACCAAAGAGATCTATCAATCTATCTATCTATCTATCTATCTATCTATCTATCTATCTATCTTGACTTTGTTTCAGCTGTGCTTCATTTAAATTAACATTACCGAGGCAGATAAGCAGGGTGACAATAATGGCTAATGATGCATCAGAAAGGTGCAAGGTGACAGATGGCTTGGTCTGTGAGTGCCACTATATACAGTATAATGAGATGCCACCTATCCTTCTGTTTCAGTCACAGAGCAGGACACCTGTCACAGCACACCTGAGGCCGACAGTACACAACACATCACCTATCTATAAATAATTTGCACAAATAACTGTCAGAGAAACTGACACATACAGCTCCCTTTTTTCTCTTTTTCTCTATTGGTCCCATTCCTCTCTGCCTCTCTTTATTTCTCTCGCTCTCTCTCTCCCTCCAGTATACTTTCACCCGCTCCCTGGCACACACACGTGCTCACACACACACACACACACACACACACACACACACACACGTGCACACACACACACACACTAGCATCGACATACCCACACAGTCTAAATCAGTTAGGGAGAGCCCGGCCTGCTGCCCCGAAGTGAGCTGAGCGTGACATCTCATTTTCAGCAGCAATACTTGGCTGATCCTGCTCCTCCCCATACAAGTTTCAATGGAGAAAGAGCACCGCATTACACTCGATCGTGAATAAGCACAGTAAGTAGGCATGTAAGGACACAAGAGCACACATGACAAACCCGTACCCGCTGAAGAAAACACATCCTATGAGCTGTCACTCACTGGGAAATATACTTGCAAGTGACGTGAGTGCACAAATTGGACATGTTTCGGCCGCACCATGCAGGCATAAAACAAACACATAAGCTTACGGTATGGAACCACGAACACACAAGGTTTCACATCGACTAGAGAAACTACAGAGAGCACACAGAAACCCACCTAATTAAAGATGTGCATGTTCCGGTGTTGTTCCTTTGCTCATTAAAACAAGCAGCACAACAAGAATTAAAGCACTGACAAAAAGTTGGAGAACACTTGAGGCCTAATTGTTGGTGGGTCTCACGTTATTCAAAAATCTGTAGACATCATTATATAATATGGAAAAATATAAAATAAAGGTAAATGTATCACATTCCTCAAAAATGTTGCTCCAAACAGAAGATGACTGTGCTCATTTTCAAGTTCTTGCTTTTATTGTGGGTGTCTACTAAAATATGTTTACATGTTTTAATAATCAAAAAAGTCCACTGATGCAGCACCTCTATTCATGCTCTGTCTTAATGCTGCATTTTACCACCCGTCTCTTTAAGGCCACCCTCCTGAAAAAGCCCAATCTGCTCTAATTGGTCAGCTCTTACAGGCCTGAACAGGCAATGCCCCTGTGTTGTCACTGTAGCTCTTTCAGTGTTTTTACAGCCATGGCCGTGCTGGGTGTTTTGCTGAGAGCAATGCCACAAAGTCCTGGTGGCTCATTAAGAGGAACAGTGTCTGAAGTGAAGTGGCTGTTTTAATTTCTCCATGGATGAAGCATTTTCATACTTTCACAGTATTCATACAGCACTAGGAGTTGATTTATGATATAAAGATACATGGAGATCTCACTTTCTAGAATATAGATCATTCAAAGGTACAATATGTACTGAATTTAAGTTTAAAACATTTTAAAATCAAAATTATCTGAAATTATCAACAGAATGCAAAAGAATAACAGTTTCTACGTTATGACATCTATGTCTTAGGTTGTCTATGTCTATCTACTGAGCCCCAGCTCATCCAGGTCCAGCAGCTCCAGTTTCCAGCAGTTGGTATTTACTCTCTTGATATGCTGCCCCCTGTTTGTTTTCTGTATGAATTTGATAGATGGTTGGTTCTTACATGCTGCACCCATAAGCATATGCTTTTGCACTACTATGGCAACCCAGTGTTTTCAGAACAAGTGTCAAAACTGATTTCCTAGGGAAACGGACCAAGTCTGTCAGTCGAGCTCTGAAGAAATATTGCCCAAATGTACTCTGCATTCATGCTTGAACCATTTCCATTTTGGAAACTCCCTCAAACTCCCTTTGGGATACCCTCAGGTCAAATTGTCAACTTCCTACAGAAGATGCCAAAAACTAATGGCCAGATTTCCATAAGATTCGCTGGGAATGCTTATGGTCCCCAGGGGATGAATTCTAATGTCGGGTGAACCCTCTGACCTTTCATGTCGAAGCAGCGATTTCCAGCTGAAATCAGAAATCTGTTCTGAATCTGTCAAAGAATAAAAAAACATATCGAGCAAATGTCTGCACTCCAGAGAGAAAAACCTTTTTCACTTTGGACACGGCGTCTGCTTTCATCTTTCACAGCTCTGTTCCTATGCCTTAGACTGATGGTGCTAAACTAGAGCAGAGATTCTGCCACAATTTTTCATATTAAAAGGCACGATAATGTCTGGGTATAGTAATGTGCAATAACTTTATCCAGGGTATGGGTAAGGGTTGAGACAAGAGGCAAATATGAAGAACCGAAACTAATCCAGCATGCTGTTCATCATCCATGAAACCCAGAGGAAGGATATGGCGCGGTGCTCCCTCACCAGGCAATGAAGCAGTGTGTTTTCTATCCAGTCTCAATGGCATCCTCAATAATGGATGGACACCATGTCTGACTACTGTCTCAGCGTCCAGTGTGTATTTATAATAGTGAAATGCTGTAGACACGAGATGCATCAATATTGAAACCAACTCAAACACACTTGCGTCACTTAAACAACTTTATTTGGCCACAGGCTTGAGCAACCAAGGCCCCCAAGGGACCCGGAGCTACTTGGCTTTTACTGCTTACATTTTCGAGAGGTGACACCTGTTCAGCAATCCACACTCGAGTGTTAATATTCTCTCTGCTTATTTATCGCTCTCTTCCAGATGCACACTGTCTCTCTCCATCTCCGTCTTTCTCTTCCTCTCCCACTCATAATCACATCAAAGAGAAGCAGCTGCTGACACAATGAGAGGGCTGGAAGTGAATCAGTCATTATTCCTCTGTTCCGCTGCACACACGTACACGAGAGAAGCCTTACTCATAGCTAGGTGCAGTCAGCTTTTTTTTTGTATAGCCTCCACAACTTCTCATGGGTCCATGGGCGGATTACACAAATGAGTTGCACATTTCATCAAGGTGAATAGTGTTAACTATCCATTAGCGAAGGGAGGGAGATGAGAGAAACCAGCGCTAAAAGAAGAGACAAGATGCGAGTAAATGTGAGGAGAACAAGAAACCAAAGGGAGAGTCATCACAAGTAGATGTGGTAAACGAGTGGCATGATTACAGACACAGCTTTCATTTGATGTTCATTAGAATACAGACCTGCGTTTCAGCCTGTTCTCATTTCCAATGCATCAAATAGGGCAGCTTGGTCAGTGTGGGCCTAAGCCTCAAACTATGACTAGGCTACCCCCCTAGCAGCATGTCTGGAGGCACCCCTCTACCATGATGTTTTGATGTACTGGGAATGTTAGGTGATGTAATGTCGGGAGGAGGCTGCAGGGGGTTCGATGGGATGCAGATTCGGACTCAGGATGTTTGAATCCAGCAGCGATGGCATGGGTCAAACAAAGGAGTGTGGTTATTGCACTGCGTGAACCAACAATTAACAGTGACTTCTTTTTCACACAGGTATCTAAACTCACATGGCTAACATACTTATGTTTAGTGCCTAAACCTAACAAAATTGCAACTGTTTCACAAAGTTGACAACGTGTTTATTATTCACCTCACTGATCTTTATCATGTCGATGCTGGACACCTGACTTTTTCTGGTAGTCCAGAATGTATAACATGAAATGTTACTCAGCAAGCTTTAAATTAAAAGTATAAACCAAACATTGCACATTTATTATTTCTAATTTGACCACAGCAAGTGAAAAACTAGAGGGGTCAGTAGAGCGTCATATTTTGGGGAGCGATGCCGCTGAACAAGCTGCCATATTTGATAGTCAGAACGCATTGGTACATTTTACACCTGGTTAGTTACACAGCCTGTTGTATCAAGACCAACAGAAATCAAACACTTTCTACAACTGTGTGGTTTTCAGTCAAAGAAAGGCGGACTTTTAGAGTGGACCAGTGACCGTACTCTGAATTTTAACTCTAATTTCAGCCAAGCGCAGCAATTAGAGAGAAAAATTAATGCTACAGCCAACCAGTCATTACATCATTTACAATTAAGTGTTCTTTCGTTCTGTTCTTGGCACATTATTAAATGCACAGTATGTCATTTCTGCCGCAGGAGGCCTCTCAATCAAAACAAACGTGGGTAGTATGGGTTGCCTTTATTCTTGAACAACCACCGTCGCTGATGAAAATGTATCAATTGACTACAATTATCAGCAGAATGGGAACAAATAACAGTGTTGCTGTTTAAAGACTTCTATGTATTGTGTTGCAGGGAACCTGACTGAAGTTAGCATGCTAATCAGCTAGCAGCAGTACTCCTGTGCTAGAGCTTTATATACCCTCACCCCCCTGCTGCGCTGAACTCCCTGTCTGAACCAATAGATGCACTGCTAATCAAGCTAACTAGCTAACAGCAGCTATAGTTAGAAGCAATTAGCGGTTACTCTACTAATATTCTACCCCGTTTGTTTGAGTATGAATCCGACATAATGACTACTGAACACTTCCGAAAATGTTTCCGATGCAGATGCCGCCTTCCCTCAGCAAGGAGTAGAAGGAGAGTATGAGGGGGGAAGAGGAAAGTAATCAGGCTCTGCTACCCTCCATAACCAATAGCCTGCTGCAACAATAGCATTAAATCCTTCATTCTTGACAGAAATACTTATAAATATGACATGTATGAAGAGGACAAAGAAATCACTCAATGTAATCTTGAGAGTCTGCGTCAGCATTTCTCTGTTCCCAGCCTCTTCTTGAGCATGAGAAAAGTCGTGACCTCTCCATCTGTATCTTAGCGTTCAGACATCTCTTAATTAGCTTGATACAATGCCGACTCGATGGGAGCTGCGCAAGCTTGTGATCTCACTGTACTGCATGTGATTTCTTGGCATGTCGAGAGGGCAATGAAAGATGCTTAATTATGCTGAAATGTTTTCTGAGCACTTTTGCTGCATACCAATGTGTAGCATCATCTATTCTCCACAGGCGAATAATGTGAGGGGAAATCTCCTTCGCACATGGCTAAATAATCCGTCAGATGCGTAGTGGTCATCTGGACAATTCCCATTTGTAATTTGATTATGCAAACATCTAATTAAAAGTCCTCATGCCGCATGATCTCCCTGACATCATCGGGACAAGAGGTCAATTTGAGAATGAATCATGTGTTAGAAACAGTATATGCTTCGTTTTTTAGTGCCCGCATTCAATCCACTGTGTGCTCTGTTCAAAATACCCATGTGTAAGGATGCGCTTACCAAATTCATGGTGTCATGTGCAATGTTGAAATAATTCTTAACAAACAAAGAATGGAAAGGATGTGTACCTATTGCCTCACAACCCAAAGGTGAGCTCCAGCTGTTCCAACGACACAAAAACACCAAACACTCCGTAACTGCTCTAATGAAAAAGGCTGTAAGGCAAGAAATGAGGCTGCCAACAAAGACGAATGTTTAATGGTCTGCAGAGAGCAGGTGTTAAGAACCGCGGTGATGTCACAAAGCTGAGGAGGGGAGGGCAGGTGAGACGGGTCCAGTGTCTCTGCCGGGTTAGATAACGTCGTAATCGCCTCGATCAAGCGTGAACCAGACACTGTGGAGAACTTTCTGTCTTGTTCCCGCACGTTTCACACATTCACAGACTTAACGCCAATTACAATCGAAATGAGAAAAATTACATCCAAGGAAGCATGAAAAAAAAAATAACTGTCGGCACAAATGTTGTAAATTGTCACCAGGAGAACAGCACACCACAAAAAAAAAAAAACAGCGTTACTGTAAAACTCTAACAACACTGCTAAATTAGAAGTTTCTCCCTCATAGGCGGTCTGTCAGTTGACAGCGTGCCCACTACTTCCCGCCTGACAGAGTAGAAGGGCCGGAGAGGAAGGAGGGCTGAAATTGAGCTTCCAACAAATACCGTCGTCTATCTCGGTTGCCCACCCATCTGTCTTTCTGTCCCTGTCTTTCCTTCAAGGCACGTGTGTCCTCAGCACTGCCAGGCAAAATCTGCCACCGAGGCTCCTGACTGTGGAGCTTCAGGCGGGTGAGACGGGAGACAGTGAGAGAGACATGGCAACAGAGAGGGAGATCGAGTAGAAGGACAAGGAGAGCAAAAGTAAAGGGTTAGATAAAAAAAGAACTTGACATCATTGACGTGTGTGTGTGTGTGTGTGTGTGTGTGTGTCTACTGTATGTTTGTTGTTGCACGAACCTGTCCCTCATCTAGGTAGTCTGATGAATCACGAGTCTGATTCAAGAGGAAACCTTTCAAAGTGTGCTTCAG
>OMLP01045312.1:67097-80793 GCA_900302685.1 Spondyliosoma cantharus
TGTGTGTGTGTGTGTGTGTGTGTGTGTGTGTGTGTGTGTGTGTGTGTGTGTGTGTCTACTGTATGTTTGTTGTTGCACGAACCTGTCCCTCATCTAGGTAGTCTGATGAATCACGAGTCTGATTCAAGAGGAAACCTTTCAAAGTGTGCTTCAGTGTGCGATCGTTTGTACGAAACATAAATGTGTGTCTTTGTGGATTTAAGAGAATCCACATGTGTTTAATGCGCTGTAGGAGGGAGGAATGCATGCTGGGAAATGCACAATTTAGTTGCTCAACGGTGGCCGGCAGCTCTTTGGACATACAGCGTACACATGCCCACACATCCTCACACATGCTGAGAGTAATCCTTCCGGGGCATAAATTAGCCATTTTACCTCACACATATGTCCGTGACAGCTCTTTGGCTTTTTCACACTTAAACATCTTTTTAGTGTCGATGGTGGCATGTTTACATTTATGCAGATAACCGCTTCTGTTATTCCACTTTCATTCCACTTGCATAAAACTGTTGAAACCATTAATGTCATCAGCTACGTCTGTGAACATAAAATAGATGTTTTCTAGCCTGCCGACAGCCACAATGCAAGCCTATGTTTTAACCAAACCTTTGGCAGGTGGGTTTATGTGCTGGTGTTGCCACAGTCTCTGTTAGAACATTGTGGATTAGAGGGAGCAGACTTTTGATAATCCTCCCCTTCTCTCCCTCTTTCTCTTTCTCTTTCTCTCTCTGTCTGCCTCTACCTCTCTTGGGTGGTGAGTAGCAAATCTCTGTGGGTTGGGGATGCCATCAGAATAATGTCAAGATAATGTCAGGGACAAGGTTTTTCTTTCTCTTTTTTCTTCAGATTTAATTTTCGGCCCCCGAAGCCCACTGCATGTTGAAAAACAAAATGTTAACGATGGCTAACAGTTGAGCTTGCTACAATGACAGATAATACATAAATTAGGCAACTTTGGAGTCACCAGACACACTAGTGGTGCCTCATGTTAGAAAAAAGTGCTCTCTTGGATGCCCCTATGGTAGATAACCCCACACCTTCAGACCCCGCATCATGCTGACACAACACCACTGAACGTAGACAGATCAGACCAACTCAATCGTCAGAATAATTGTTAGCTCAGTACGTTTCTGCTAAGCTACACATACGTTCAAACTGAACATTTCTTTATGTTCTAACTTTACATTCGTTAAGGTTGAATTCTCTCTTTCTTGGTTACCATTTGGTGAGGGTCGGAGAAACATCATGATTTGGCTTAAAATACCGGTTTTGGATAGAGATAATTACTGTGAGTTTTCATCAAAATGACATCGGCCAGTTTCCACGCCGTACAACTATCTGGAAATATCCCTAGCTGTCCTTAAAAATATCCACTGGTGCACTTGTGGACCCCCTATGGTAGATACAACATTTAAGTGCCGTCTGGAGTGCCCTTTCTGCATGCTGGTGCCCAATCGCACACAGCTGATCCCCTTTTTTATTTATTTTTTCGCCCCTGCCCCTCAAACATCCTGATTCTGCCACTGCACTGGTGTGACTCGAACTGCAGTGGGCCGTTTGGCAGCCTTATTGCATGTAACAATGCCACCACCGTCCCCCCCCCGCCTCCTGATGTGAAACATTAACTGCTAACATTGTATCCTGGCCACTGGGCCGAACCAGCTGACGTCAGACCAACAAACTAATGACTCTCACCAATGTGTTCTCATCTATACTAATAATAAAGTTTGGCCTGTAGCCGGTGTCCACACTGCTACATTGCAGTTAGTGCTTATTGAAACAAGTACACAGAGATAACACAATATTGTGGTAATTTGCACCTCTCTCAACAAGAGGTTAGCGTAGCTCAGAGACATAATCTATGTTTGTTGCAGCTGAATCAATTATGTAACAGAGGGAAACTGTGGCCCAGTTTCCGAGTGACATTCTTAAAATAACTCCGCATTTGTTTGTGTCAGTCATTTATGCAAGCTGGGCAATCTCTTTGTGCCTGAAAAGATCAAAATTATATTCAAAGATGTTTTACTTTCTCCTGCAGCAACCTTGATTTAATTTATCGCTTAGATGATGCTTTCGGTTAATACCATGCAGCTACAGGCAGGGGCTGATACATCAGTATGTGATATCTAATACTCAACAAAGGCAACAGATATGTGCTTGCTGCCCTCGTCAACTCATGCATGCAATGGAGAGTTTATGAGAAGACAAGAGATTCAGAATTCAAAAGAATCATTCTTGCAGAAGGCTGTGAGATTTTCTAAAAACATCCTGTTCATGCCCTCAGGATTTCGCCTGCCCAATTCGGTGGACAACACATTCACATCTCAATTACTAAAGATTTTGTGGGAGCTGTTTATGAAAATTCATTGTACACTAAGTAAATAATCGCCACATTTTATTTCGAAATTTCTTTAAAAAGTGTGCACATGTTCGCATGTAAAGTACAGTGGAGGGCAGTGCCACACACACACACACACACACACACACACACACACACACACAGACACACACACACACACACACACATCCTCACATTCTCATGCAGACTCGTCTAAGCTTTTGTCGCCTGGCTGGTGGATTAAGTGTGAGCATTTGTGAAATCATTTGAACCCCCTGGGGTGCTAAGAGGAGCAAAGACGGTGTGTGCGTGTGTGCGTATACATATGTGTGCGTTACTGTTCTTATGCAACAGTTTTGTGCACATCTTACAGTACAGTGCATGTCTGCCTGTGTTTAGGCCCGACAGTGTGTCTGTGCGGCTCAGCTCTGCTGGGAGCGCACACACTAGTAAAACTGCAAAAGAGGAAAAAAAAACGTACTGGAAAATGAAAAAAAAGAACAAGTGAAGTTCCCTTGGCTTGTTTTAAAAGAGGATGCATAGCGATCGATATTATTATTGACCGAGGGGAGAGGTAGCATTTGTTTGACTATCGATTCCTTCAAGCCAACAGCTTATTTCTACATTTCAGCCCATGACTCCAGACTGTGAGCCTGAGAAGCTGACTCAGCATCGCGGAGCATGAAAGAGTCTGAATGGGCCGAACGTAAACGTCTTCTTCTTTTTTTGTTTTTGTAGACGTGAATGAAGGTACACGCATTTATACACACTGTCAAGGTTTAGTTTGTACTGGAAGCAGCGTCTGAGTGCAGATGTGTGTGTGTGTGTGTGTGTGTGTGTAGGCTGCAGGTTAGGGTGAGAGATGTGTTTCTAATCTTTAATCCCCTGGAATAAACTGGAATTATTCTGCTTTAAGTACACCTGTCCATCAATCAGTCCGTCTGTCTGTTTGTATGCCTCATTGGTGGAAAAATACTATCCATATTTACAAATGTCAAACACCACTACGTGAGTATTTTGATGTAATGCTATTCAGTACTTATATTCCACTACATCCACAGCTACTAGGTAACTTCAAGATCAAGCTTATAGTAAAAGCAGAGTGAGGGCTTTTGGCACAACTTCTCCTACTGCCAAAGTGAGGGGAAGAAGCTAGACAAACAGCATTTAAGTAGGGCGGCAAAAAAAATCGAAACTGTAGCGAAAAATCAAAGAAGAACTAACGACCACACACATATCAGCCATGGGACACCTACAGTAGCAAGGTAGGCTCAGTGTTGTAAGAAAAAGTAAAAAGAAAAAGAAAAAGTTATTTGTAAGGACTTTCATGCTGACCTTGATGAAGGCCACAAGCCAAAACATGTTGGTCTTACAATAAAGCTGAAGCTTATACACAGGGCTCGTCCAATCAGTCTCTCTCTATCAGCCTATGCAGTATTTTCCCTCTTTTATACCCTTGTGTTGTGCTGTTTCTTTTATTTA
This sequence comes from Spondyliosoma cantharus, assembly GCA_900302685.1. NCBI lineage: Eukaryota > Metazoa > Chordata > Actinopteri > Spariformes > Sparidae > Spondyliosoma > Spondyliosoma cantharus. Next base: position 70,918 of record OMLP01045312.1, read on the forward strand.
GTACTTGTCTTTTCAGCGTCCTAGCAATGCTTCTGATCTTTACATTCAGTCGGCCTCCAAAAGTGTGCTTGTATATGCAGATTTGCCTCCTCTTTCACCCTCTTCTCTATCCGTCTTCCTCTTTCTCTCAGTTTATCATTTGAAAGTGATTTATGTGACCTGCAAGTGAAATTCATATTGAATAGAGATGACTGCCTGAATGGGCGAGTGACTGAAGGATGAGAAAGGGAGACAGAAAAAGACTCTACTTTGGGATACAGTAGCTCAGGGGAAAATAAAGCTCTCAGAATTCTGAAGGGGCTTCCAGGACTTCCTGCTCCGTTTGTTGTCTCTGTCTCTCATCCAAATGTGAGCGTTCCAAGGTATAAATATGTTTCTTACAGGATAAACAACATCGGAGTGAAAGGAAATGTGTAAAACCGTTGAATACGGATTTGGAGTAGTGCTGTGTTACAACGTGATGACAGATTTAATGTCGTACACATATCCATCCCAAGACGACAACAAACAGGAGCGTTCGAATAAAAAGGTAAATAACAATAAATGAATATGAATAAGAAAAATAACAATAAATGAATATGAATAACAATGAATAACAATTTCTCTAATGAGTGCCTAACGTAGTTTTCGCAGAGAAAACACCCCATTCAAGGAGACACATTGTGCTCTTTTTAAGGTTCATCCTTTTCTTATGGGCAACCACTACAATAGGTTTACATGCTTCAATGCTCAAAAAACACATCAGTTTCCCCCGCTGTCTAAAATGCTGTGTTTAAGCTCACAATTCACGGAATCAAAGAGATGCCTCACGAGGCGTTTCAGGAGCAGCATTTTCTGTGGGACAGAGGAGATTCTGTTGGTGCGGACTTTAACCTTTTTAAACTTTCAAGATCTTTTACCTGCACATGAACATGCAGCATATAAAACACTGAAGGAAAGGGAACAAAATAGCATATTAGGCCTCCTTTAAAATCCTTAATGACACCTATTCCTTCTTTTACTCCTCATTTAAAATGATTTGTTTAGCAAGCTTACACATTGGGAGGTAACAGCCATGACTTCAAACTGACTTTAGCCCAGTGTGTGAAAAAAAAACGCTACCCCCTCATTCATCTGTTGGCTCAACAGTTGTGCCAACGCACACGGCTCCAGCAAGAAAAAACTGCAGGTTCATCCCGAAAATTCACCCTGGCTCGACTGTTGCAATGCAGTGGTGTATTTCTACTGTTGTGACACAGAAGATAGCGGCTGTAAAATCCAGCCGTGTTATTAGCCTCTGGTCACACACATGGATCTATTATCATTTTCATTGCTTTGGCCATTTTATTATCTCATATATTGTTTTGTTTTTTTGAACTCTAAAAGAGCTCCTCTGCCTTTTATCGTACATGGAATACAAAAAAATAAACATAAATTCATGCTGATTCTGGACAGATTTCGCAGGCCGAGACAATAAAACAGTCTGTTTCTGTAGGCCATGGCACAAATTAGAAAAGCAGATGCTTCAGAAGAAACATACCTCCACGTTCTCATCCAACTAAACCATGCCTAGACATACACACACTGGCACACATGAAGAAGGGGGAGCAGAGATACTGTCTCTCTGGGAAGCTGCAGATGCAGAGTGGGTGACAAAGCTAAAATATTTATACCCAGATCCTCGCAGTCTGTGCCGGGAGAGGGGGAGAGAACGGTGGATAAAGAAGGGGAAAGAGGGAGAGATTCAAGACGAGAGGCAGGCCACAAGAAAGAGGGCGAGGGAAAGAGTGTGCATGTGTGTGTGCGTATGTGTGTGTGAGTGAGAGGAAAAGCAGAGTGATAACAACTGAGAGGGGGAGAGAGAGATGAGATGAGTGTGCAGCACAGATGCCAAATGAATCTAGGGCAGTTCAGAAAAAAAACAAGGCATTATTCCAAAATCCACTTTGGACGTGTGTGCAAGTATGTGTGCATAATTGTATTTCTATATTTGTGTGTGTATGCGTGTGCGTGTGTGTGTGTGTGTGTGTGTGTGTGTGTGTGTGTGTGTGTGTGTGTGTGTGTGCGCGTGAGTGTGTGCAATGTACAGGCAATGTGTAAGCATCGGTCTAATCTGAATGTAACGTGCCCAAGGCTGAATTTTTAAGGAGAGATACCACAACTTTCTTTTCTTAAAACTCAATCTTCAAGCTTTTTATTCACCACCCTTTAACAATTACAGTGCTCTCTGCATCACACCCACTCCTCTTCCAGCATGTTCTCTCTCTCTCTCTCTCTCTCTCTCTCTCTCTCTCTCTCTTTTCCCTCTGTGTCTGCCACTCTCACATATCCATCCATCCATCTATTATCTATGACTGCTCATCCCTCGGAAGATCGCTTTAACATTTTTTTTCTTCGGTGAATTCAGACACTGGAGGATTGTTTGTGTGAGCATGGGTGCGGGTTAACAGGGGCGGTGGGTTGGCACAAAGCAAGAATGACGACAGATGGTGTCCTTACTTAACACACATACAGTAAACACACGCACACACACACACACACTAAACACTGACTAAACAGATACGCCCTCACACAGAGAAAGAGTAGTGCATGCCTAACATGTACGGCTCATATCACACATAACACACAGCCACATATGCAGGTTTCAGTCAAAAGGTTTGTTGACTCCACTGAGCCCCTCATTTTAAAGAAAAACTTGTTGTTGTTTTTTTATGTTGAATTTCAGTTTTAATTATTGCACTCACAATTCAATCCCAAATTGATTCCAAATGAAATAAGCTGCTGCCACTTTTATCAGTGATTATTTTTGTATGCAGAAATGTTACCCTTCAGGAATGTTTTGTACTCATTACCACCAAATACATTTCAAAATGACTGCTGCTACTTTCAAACTGCACACTCCCACACATTCATCTCAGATTTGTTTGTCTTTCCTTCAGTCGGATGTAGATACTGGTTAAGACTTATTAGTGCACAAAACACGAGTGAATCAATTTGTACTGGTGCATGGTGTGCTGCAGTAAGAGCCTGAAAATAGCACCCCTATAACGGTAACAGCTGCATATTGTATGAGTCATGTCAAGCACTTTTTTCCTCGGGAGATTATTAAATCCAAAAAATGTGTCCAACACTGGGCTTCGCTGAAGATCAAACTAGTTGGACACATGTTTATTCTTTTATAGTGTCATACAGGCACTCAACTACCCAACAGTAGAGTTGCATCTTCATTTAAAGGAAGACTGAAATATGATAATTCTATGATATTCTGGCAGCTGGGTTGCCACATATCCAAACAGACCATGGTACAATAGCTTACCAGCAACAAGTCAGGGTTGTCCAACAGAGGACACTACCTGTCGTAGTGGCAATTTTCAGCTCTGTCAGACCTTCAGCAATATTTACCACGAGGGACAAGCTTTGCCGACTCAACAGCTGAAGTCAAGAAACGTGACACCATACTACAAACCAGCACAGAAATGACAATTGCCAATATAAGCCACTATGTTCACAACATACACATTGCAAACACTAGTTTTACTCACAAAAAGTTTCATTTTGGAACAAAAATCGGCAAACTTAACAAACTGCTCAGGACACTGCATGATGGGAAAAATATTATATCAAAAATTTGACACATTTACTCTCAGCGTCGCATTGCAAGAGTCCAATTATGTTTATTCCAAACGTATATGTGTCAATTAAACAGATCTGTGTAACCATGCAACACCCGTAAATGTAACCAAAGAATCATTACTTCTTTCACCTTCAATTGTCACTAATTTTATCTAGATTAATTACAGTATTTAACCGAATTGTAACATTATCAATAAAAAGAAACAAGATGTATATACTGGAAAGAAATTAAGAATTAGGATTTTTCATGTGGCTTTACATTCGACATGTACATTCTCTGTGTTTCAAAAATGCAGGGAAAAATTTAAATACCCTGATTTATTTTTTACAGTGTGGCACACGCAACAGTAATGTGAGTTAATTCCAGTGTCTGTGTGAATGTGTGGATATGTTTCCCCGGGCTGATATAAACATACATACCCCGCAGATATTTGTCAACAACACTTCTGTCAACAACCTCACACGCACGCCTGTCTGTACTGCAGGGTGGCGCAGAGGTCCGTACGCACGTCTACGCGTTCATACAAGCTCCACTCCAGCATGTCAGCACATGAGAACCACCTTCCCCTCAAACAGACGTGCTTCACTGCATCTTCCCCTTTCTGCTCACCAGCTTTTTCCCGTCAAAAACATTTTGTCAATGTCGGGTCACATTGCACCACTTTGTCACTTCAATTACAGTCATAAAGTGCTGAGCTGTGAATCTATTAAGATGAGAGAAGGACTGCGATAGTATCAGATGATTGGTCTCTACATAAAGGTTGCTCTGGGTTCATTTAACAGAGGTATATTGACTCCAGTAATTTCCTAGAGCTGGCTACGAACCCCCACAATGTTTACTGCCTACGGTATGGCTTATGGATCTACATGCGCCTATAAAGGCAAAGAAAAAGAGTGTGCCGATGCAGCCGGCTGATTCAATTAAGTAGACTGAGGCATTGTTTGTGAAGCTCGAGTCAGGCTTGATTGAGGTAGCACATGGGTTAAACTGATTTCTACAGATTTTCCGCCACCCTTCACCCTAGTTGTATTACAGCCTAGTATGTGCCATTTAAGAAGTTAGGTTGGTGTTGTGAGATGTAAGATTGTAGTTGAAAACCCCCAAAAACTTAAATCATCCATAGAATGCAAATGGAAAAAAACAGTTATGACGATGCGATGACTATGAATAGTGTCGCAGAGATATCTAATGAAGTTAGCATACCAACCAGCTAGCCCCAAACTGCCCGGGACCAATGTTCTAGATGTCAACACCAACACTTCGCTGGTGCTCCACTCTCCCAGTCTGGACCGCTGAGCTAGCTAGGTAACAACAGCTATAGCGAGCAGCAGCATGCGGTTACTCTGGTGATAACTTGCCCCCGATTTGTTTTGAGTATGAATTCGTTGGGTAGACAATTCTTACATATTGCACTTTTGAATAATTCCCCTTTCACACTGGACAAAAGAAACACACTCAATTGGGCCTTCAATGGGAGAGGGTACAATCTGCATCCATTCCCAGGTCAAATGACTCTGCAAGTACTCCAGCTTTCATTGGCAGTGATTAGAAATAGGACATCCTGGTAGCACATTTTTGGCCCGTTTTCTTGAGACATGCTATGGCACACTTTGAAGTTTCAGTGGTTGGTACGTAAATAGTTTTCCATCCATCTCACCCAGTTGCTCACCGTAACGTTGTCACTCGCCTCCATGCTAGTTCTATTGTCCCCCAGCGAAACATCAGAAAACAACAAAGAACAGAAACAGAAAGGCAAATTCATCATCTAGCAATGGGAAAGGAGTCAGTTTTATAAAAAAGTTTGTGCAAAGATCTGCATATAAGCTCTAATTACATTTTTTTTCAATCATTTTTTCATCTCTTTCATGTTTCCTCCTCTTTAATCCTTCCGTGACTCCTCCCGTTCCCCTCCAACCCGCTGTTGGTACGCACACTCTGCAATCCTATGACATCTTATCCTTCCGCTCAACGTAAAACAGCCATCCCATCCCCCACACCAACACTTCCATGCTCCATAAACGTACATACTTCATAAACTGCATCTGAATCTCTCAAAGCAGCTGATGCATTTACGAAACCTCGTCAGCGCACCGCTTGTCTGCCATATCTCTCGGTCTCTCGCCCAAGGGGACCTCCCACAGGTTCCTGGCAGTGAGGGAGTGACGGTTGTTGTGAAACATGACTGTCGTATTGATTGCACGGAGCACTGCAACAGCTGGTAGGCTCAAAGAGAGCACACGGTGCTATGGCCAAGAATGTGATGTGGAGGAGTGAGCGAGTGTGAACGTTTCCCAAGGGTTATTCCTCTCAGGATCTTTGCATAATCCTGCCTGATGGATACAGAAATCGATTCAGAGGGTGTGGCTGGGAGAGGGAGGCCAGGAGGAGGCGGGCCAGAGCGATGACAGTTCTGAGGCCCCAGAATGTGGGATCAGAGCGCACAGCGTGGAGTTCTTATAGAGTATATAGGTTTCTAGTCCATATTAGACTTTGTTAAGCCTATACTATGCTTTTACTTACAGTGTGCATGGATGAAAAGGAAAAGAGGAGGAATAAAACATGAGTTTAGTTAAAGGCTCAATAATGAGGTTCGTTAAAGGCCTAATCAGCATTTTATGAACATAGTAAATTGTATGCATGTTTGCATCATCAATCAAAGAGGTTAAAATGCAAAGAAATGTAATTACATTACTTTCACGGCATTGGTGAAAGTTGTTGTCTTTAGTTTACCACTGGATAACAGACTGTGTCTTTAAAGGACAAGTTGTCATTGTCCACTCACCCGATGCCACTTGAAAGTCAGATGAAGTTTGTTAGTTGTTTTACGACGTGAAAATATACACAAAACCCACAAAACTTTCCCTGACTTGCCATCTGTGTGAGCACTGGTAGAAAATGGCAGAATTTTCATGTCCGTGAGAACAGTATCTGCAGCATGGACTTCAACAAAGTCCCCCACTGACAGATAATTAGCTTGCGGTTAGTGAGGGAGATAATGAATGGCTCAGTCAGTCAGTCAAACAGTCACCCACCCAGCCGTCTGCTTTGCATTGCTGTCGATTAGCTCAGTGCCGTCTCATGGGAATCTCACATAAAAGTAAGTATACATAAGTGGGTGTGACATCCTTGTAAAGGTTAAATATGTGAGATTCTGAGGAGGAAACAACGATTGTGTATGCTACGTAATGGTGAATGAAGTCACACCTTCTGTGATATGTTGCAAACTGAACTTTTGTTTTGCATATTAAAGACCGGGCTTAGCTGTGCGTGCGAGTGTGCTCGTTCCCAGACGCTATAACCCAAAGCGTCAGTATTTGACAACCTGTGAATGAGACTCGTTGATCAAATTTCGCCAGAATCACCCTTCCTCCAGCTTCAATCAGCAACAAAACAACATCACAATCTCCCTGTCTGCTCTGCATGCGCTCTAGCAGCATTCCATTACAACTTGCAACATCCACCACAGCATCCATTTAACCAGTATCTGAGTGAAAGGTGAATTAATTGGGTTAGAGCAGCCTGAAGTGTCTCGGCCTCTTAGTGAACTCAGGTCAGGATAATGTAAAGGCCACTAATGCCTCTTCTGATTAATTATTCAATAAGTGCTAATGCTCTTGCCCGTATGGAGCCAAGATGGCCCAGGCAACGGATAGAAATTCCAGTTAAGATTTTATCATAGTTTCAATCATCCATCTGACTAAATAGTGCTGTTGGTTTAGTTTGACCGACCACATTTCGCGAGTATGCTTCACATTTCTTTTCTTGTAATACATAGATATTTGTAATGTAATTTTCGATGCAATAATGTTTCCCTGTTGCCCTATCCTGTTTTTATGTCTCTCCAGCCATCCAGTCACCAGGATTGTTGCCATTTTTTTCTCGTTTTTTTGTCAACCCCACAGTATCAGTTTGCATGTCTTGGCTTTCACACAGGAGAGGTAAACAGGAAGAAAATTACACTTCAGGTTTCTTCCAGCGTAACATCCATCACCTCCTGAGAGCGACCCCAGCAGACAGCGCTATGGATTCCCTGAATTATGGCTAACGTAGTTCAATAGTATTCTGATGAACTGGAGATTACAGAGCAACAAGGCAGTGGGTTTGGTAGGTGGGTGGTCATTATTCAGGTCTCCCAGGCCTGCCTCCCCTACTGATTTCCTCTCTCCTTTTTCCCGGTACACCACTGATCTGTGATTACAATTGATTGGAGACTGCTCATCATTCCCCCAAGGGCAACATCAGGAATCATCGACATCAGGGGGAGGAAACGGATTTAGGGAGATAAGCAGATGGGACAAATGAATGCAGTGGATGGAGAGTAAAGCAATGTGTGGAAACCAAAAGGCTGTAATAAATGGAGGAAATAATGTGGGGCGTACAGCTTGACATGTTTTCCTCATGTATTTCTCCTGAATTCAAATGGGTGTGGCCTGTGATCGATGGGGCCAGGCTTAGACCCGTGTGGTGAGGGCACCAGGAGAGGTTTTCCTTTGCTATTGATTGTAGTGAAAGAAAATTTACTACAGTGTATGAGAAGGAATCCACCTACTTAGCCAACCGATGCACCCTTCTGTCATTTTGAGCAGAACCTAATAGAGCACTTATTAACTATTGATCTGCAAAGAGACTGTGCTGTCCTATCGACATTCACGTCTTCAGTTTAAGATCAACATCAATTGACTGCAGCAGGTTTCTTGACATCCGTATTGAATTCAAATTAATTTATTCCTAAACTGTAGAAAAAAGCAATGTTATGTGACTCATTGTCATTTTTCTAATGTATATTAATTTGGACCAAATTAAGGCATATTTACTCTCAAATATGTTAGGTCACAACACAAGTGACATTTTAATAAAAATAATTTGGATGTTTTCTCAATTGTCTGTGTGCTGGTTTGCAAACACTCAACAGCTACATTTAACTGTAACACCTGCTATGAAACCCACGTCCATAATGAATTATAAAACACAATGAACATACCATATAATGCTGCATCTATGGCACTGTTTTATTATAGTTATGAGCACTCGTTAATATTCATAATATTTGTCTAACAAAAATCATAACTGCTGATCAAACCAATGTCTAAAATGCATCGTAACACATTATGAACATACCTTTTATATATATTACATGTACATATGACACAGGGAGTTACTTTACTTAAAGGCCCCTTACAATAACTGTAAGTGATAATAAGGTGATATAAAATGATTATAATGTATTACAACTATGTGAATTTGAATACACTATGACCCTTGCAAAATTGGTGAGTGTGCCATATTGATACTTGAGCTTATAAGTCATCATATGCTTTATGATGTGTTATGATTATTGTTATAAAGCATTCTGAATGTTTATTATTGTTCATAACTACATGCACAATACAAAACATTATAAGCATGTTTATAATGCATTATAGACATCAGTGTCATAATGAGTTATGATCATTGCCTTAATGTGTTATGAATATTCATGAGTGCTTATAACTATGTGTATACAGCACTACAGGTGCATTATAAACATGGGCTTTGTAGAAAGTGTTAACTTTTGAATGAGTGGTTAAAGGGACACTGTGTAGTTTGGAGAAGAAATTCCAACTTTCCAACTCTTGAATTTTTAATATACATTTTAATTACAATATTAATGATGTCATAATACAGACATATTTATTTTTTCCATGACTGAATAAACAAGCTGTTCTGAGCTGAGAATTGGGTCCTCAGAACACTGTTTGAAGCTAGAAAGGTGGCAGGGTCCGCCACAAGTAAAACAGCATGAAACTGCGTTGTCCTTTTTGTTTGTTACTACAGTTTGACAACGAGGTGATGAGGACAAATCAGTCAATGAGGATCTTTCTCTTCCGATTAAAATCTCCTCCCAAAAAACGACACAGTGAACAATGATCCTCCTCATGTGTTCCTTTTCCTCTACACAAATCACATTCATTCAGCTTAGTATCACCCCATGTTTCCTCCTGGTCACCCACGCCCCCTGCAGAGGCTCTACGCCCCCGAGTTTGAGAGCAAATGACCTTATAAAGGAAATTTAAAAATAAAAATAAATTAAAAAAACGATAAAATGGTGCCTCAATTTCGGTCGGTGCACGCAGATGATCTTTAAGCACACATTCATCACATCCCCGCACCACTCAGCCGCCCCAACATGTGGCGTTCACAACCCACCAAAGCTCGTTTTGCGCTTGGTCAGCACAACCGCGCTGTCCATGGTGCTGCCGAGGCTCTGCGCCCCGTCCACCGTA